>CAIGQW010055024.1:17928793-17955102 GCA_903798125.1 Danio choprae | reverse complement strand
AATGCATTTATATTTCTTATGTACTATCTTCTCATCTAAATGCATTTGTATTTCTTATGTACTATCTTCTCATCTAAATGCATTTGTATTTCGTATGTTTTATGATATGCCACCTATATAGAATACAGAACACAGGACAGCGCCGCTTCCCCCAGTCATCATTGGTGTTCACTTGACTGTCTGTCTGTCAGATTTGACCTTTTGTCTTCTAAGACTCACCTGTCTGACATTTCTCTCAGCAGATGCCTGAAACCAACAGGAGTGACAGGTCAGAGTAAGCTATGACAGTTGTCTTGTACAGGAGCTGCTTGTGTTACATTGGGCTCCTGCTGCATAGTATGTGGCCTTGTGTGATACTAATGCTTTGTGTGACTGCAGGTGAAGCTCACAGTGTGAAAGACACAGCAGGTCTAGTTTGTCTGCCTCCTATAGGGTTACATGTGTGAATGACCAAAGGGGGGATAAAAATCAGTTCCACTTGAATAAACAGTGAAGAAAGCTGTTTGGTGTTGTTACATCTACCAGGAAAATGCACCTTTGACTCCAGTAATTTACAAAAACAGGACATTTAGGCAGGTTACTAGCTTAGATTTTGCTTTTACTGTAAAAAAAAAAAATCTGATAAATTACCATTTTATTTTGCATTAGAAAAATTATTTATTGATTGATTGACAGCAGATTTTCAAATGTAAAAACTACAAAACAGTTTGTTTTATGTGTATCTACGTACAGTATATATACAGTAAATGTACTGAGGACATTCAAATTTACATTTAAAAATATTTATTATTATTATTATTATTATTATTATTATTATTATTATTATTATTATTATTATTATTATTAATATTAGGGGCCAAGCAGCGAAGCTTTTTTTTGATTTTCACCTAAATGAAATCAAATAATTTACAGATCATGCTGACCAAAAGTTATGGAATTCAAGTTGATTAGACGAACAGTTTCATTTAACTTGCGAACAAATGTAACGTAGAACTTGCAAAATGGACTTGAGTCGATATCTCCGTGACGCATTGACGTATTCACACCAAACTTGGTGTGTGTTATGACAACCATAGTCTGAGGTTATCTGCATCTGTGCACTGCCCCCTAGTGGTCCGGAGATATTAAAAAATATTTTTTGGATTATATCTTCTCAACACTTTGTCCAAAACTTATAAAACTGTCTCTTCACATCTGACAGAGCATGCAGAGTTGAATGATGTCAGATTTTCCCAGGTCATCTATTTTGGGTGTCGCCCATTTAGATTTTTGTCAAAAAATGTTATATTTCACAAATATATATTCACATATCATTACAAAACATGGTATGCATCTTCGACACTATGCCCTGAAGGTACTCAAACTCACAAGCGTCACCTTGTGGACAAAGGTTATAAGCAATTTTTGAAAAACGCTAATAACTTTTTATAAACATTCCTTATTGACATGACACATATCTTATTATATTCACTGGATCATGCCGAGACCATTGATACATAATAGGCCAAAATAAACCACACTTCCTGTCCGCCATTTAGTTTTTTATTTAACTTCTCCTAGACCGTTTTTCCGATTTCCAACAAATTTGACTCAGATGTTCTTCAGACCATGCTGGCAAAAAGCTATGAAACTCATGTTAATACGCAACATGGTTTTTGTTTATGCTGCTTACTAACATTGTTGCTTTTGTACTCTGGACTCCTTTGCTCAATCAGCCTCTGGACTGCTTTGCTCATTCTGGCTCAGCAATGCTTGGCCCCTTAATGGCTGCTTGCAGCTACATTTGTTATTATTATTATTATTATTATTATTATTATTATTTTAAACAAAGAACATGCCATTTTGAAAAGGATCTGAATTTGTATTATAGGTTACCTACTATATATTTTGAATTTATCCAAAAGTAAAAAATGACCAATACATGATCCATTAAAAAATTATTCATTGGTTGATTTATTGAATGACTGGAGCTCTCTGCAACTCTCACATGGTCGCCCACTGAAGCTAAGCATGGATGCGCCCGATCAGCACCTGGATGGGAGACCACATGGGAAAGCTAGGTTGCTGCCAGAAGTGGTGTTAGTGAGGCCAGCAGGGGGCGCTCAACCTGCAATCTGTGTGAACGGGACTCTATACTGCTAAGTGAGTGCTGTCTTTCGGATAAGACGTTAAACCGAGGTCCTGACTCTCTGTGGTCGTTAAAAATCCCAGGATGTCCTTTGAAACCCAATAAATTTGCCCACTGGCCTCTGTCCATCCCCATATCATAATTGGCTTCATCACTCTGTCTCCTCTCCACCAATCAGCTGATGTGTGGTGTGCGGTCTGGAGCAATATGGCTGCCGTCGCGTCATTCAGGTGGATGCTGCACACTAGTGGTGGATGAGTAGGTTCCCCCAATGTGTAAAGTGCTTTGAGTGTCCAGAAAAGCGCTATATAAATGTAAGGAATTATTATCATCATTATTATTATTATTAAAATTTATGGACATTGTCTGTTTTTTTTATTTTATTTAATTTTTACATTTTTTTTTTTAAATAAAAAAAATCTAAATAAGATACATTCTTATGGGTCTTATAATCCAAAAGTCAAAATATATATGTATATTTTTCATTTTATTATACAGGATCTGCTCTTTTCCCAGTGTCTTCGTGGAAATCTCAAACCCCACCTTTCTGAGAGTCTACTCTGATTGGTCAGATCTGGCCCAGTCATGTCATGATTGGTGCATGTGAATTTCAGCTCAAAGACTTTTTCAGCACCATGTAATTATGCTGTTTTACCATGTCAATTATTAGGTCTTACACTGTTAACAGATTGACTCCCCCCCCCCTCTATTTTAGTCTATTCTTAATTCTCTCTGTCACAACCATTTTATGTTAATTGTGGAGGAAGTGTTGATTCTTCACTGGAATCTGGACTTAAGAGTTGGAGAAACAGAGCACAATTACAATCTTTAACATAAAATGATCAGTCTGTAAATCCCATTAATTTTGCATTGTTCATTGGTGTTACATTAACAGGGGTACACAAGTTGTGCTGTTTTGTTAATGTAAATTTAACAAAGGCAAACATCGTCACATTAGGACAAAAGAAAACAGTTTGAGAGACTTTTATTCAAATAGTGTTTAAAAAAATCTTTTATCCAAATTCAATGTATGGATCAAAAACAGGACATCAAGTTAAATTTACAAGCACACAGATAGCATTTGCAAATGCATGTCTGCTTTAATGTTTCAAATGACATTTGTCAATGTCAAAATATGGCTGTAATAATGTTCCATTGTCATTCAGTGTACCATTTATATAATAATGAAAACAACGTGCTTTTTGACCTGTATTATTAAAATATAGAAAAGAAAAAATGCTAAACGATAAAAACCTGGTTTGAACAATAGGGCAACGTAATCAAATAAAACAAAAATAATGTTATTAATATGCCTGACAAGATCTGTCAGTAAACAATTGTTTCACTGAATTGCATTTTAGATGTAGAAAAAAATGAAAGCTGATATTGTTTTGATGCCTGAAACCCTGTTTTCATCTTTAAACTATATGCATTATATCATGCAATTTATCATGCATTGTTGAGAGCCAAACCCATGACCCTGGCATTGCTTATGATATGCGTTACTGGATTTGCTATTTTAAATAAACTTTACTTAAATAAACACAATTAAGAATTATATAGCATAAATGAGCACACCCCTCACATATCTCTCTTCTAAATTAATATTTTCTATAGGAGGCTTTACAATAATATATTTGTGCATATGCATTAGATAAATCAGTACCAAAATTAGAACTAATCTAGCAAAAAAACAACAACAACAACAACATAAGATCATATTCCAGAAATTAGTACACCCAAATGAATGTCAGAGGAAAAATATTAAATAAAATGTTAATAAATAGGACAAATGAAGAGAAACATAAAATATTAAATTGTTGAAATGCTAAAGCTTGCAATTTTGTTTTATTTTTAAATTTTTAATTTATTAATTGTATTATATTTCTATTCTTAAAGATGTGTGGTGACCAAACTCGTATGTAACTCTTTGTAACTCCTTAATAAAATGGTTTTGTTTAAATGCACCAAAATATGTTTGTTCAATAGACAATTGAAAAAAAAAAATACTTAAGGTATTCATCTTTATTTTAGTAACTTTACACACCCAAACCAGAGAAATACTTAACAACCACCATCTACTGTAGTTTTTTTTAAATATTCAGAGAAATTGTTTAATAAAATGGTATTACCTGCTTATTATTAAGATAATGTGATCTTTTTCTATATTCCTAATCCCACCTAAACCCATCACTACCTTAACTTTAATAAGCAGCAAATCAATACATCATTGAGCTAAAAGTCTTAGTTAATGGTTTGTTAATACAGACGCTTGTACATTAAAATAAAGTGTGACCTATAAAATATTAGTGATATTTTGATATGGGCATCTATTTATCTTTATATTATTGGCGCAAAAAATATTGCGATGCTATGGGGTATCGATATCCCCCCCCCCCCACCTCGTCAAACCAGGGACATTTTTTTGATCAGTGGTCAAAATATCATTCAAATATCATTTAGGACTATCTATGAATTTAAAGAATACAATTTGTATACTTTTTATTTTTATTTTTAATCATATGTTGTCAAATACTTGAATCTGATTGGCTGGTGAACATTCCAATGTGTGCAATTATTTTCATATATACACACACAGCTAAAGAAAAATTAAAAAATTAAAAACTGCTCTTATTCTAGCTGAAATAAAACTAATAAGACTTTCTCCAGAAGAAAAAATATTAACGGAAATACTGTGAAAAATTCATTGTTATGTTAAACATCATTTGGGAAATATTCATAGGAGTGCTAATAATTTTGACTTCATACACTGACCCAAACTTAACTTCATTATTCAGCCAAACAGGGATAGTTAAATACATTTTATGAGATCATCAATAAAAAAATAATAATCAATGAATACAGGCATTCCTAGCATAGATTCCTAGCAATGAATACAGGCATTCCTAGCATAGATTTGCCTCTAAAATTGTAAACTGAACTGAAGGAGGAAAAACCCCCTCCAGGCTTAAAGATGGAAAAGAAGAAATAGAAAGCTACAATAAGGCCTCACCCTGAGGATGTTAATGTTCAGCGCTGGCTTCCAGGATGTAGAAGGAGGACATTAGCGCTGTGGTAATGACTGCTCCCCGAGAGCTTGAATAATGCCTGATGCTGCAGGAAGGGCCAGCCAGGATTACCTGCTGCCGCTGACACACTGCCCTTGTAGCCGGCGAGTTGCAATTGGGCTGGAAAATGGCTCATCTCACACCCTGCCATCCAATTTCCCCTCGCAATGATAGAGAGGTGTACTCGCCTTATCCACTGCCCTTCAGGTGCTCTTCTGCATGTGCAACACTAGTCCTGTCGGATGTGGAGAATCACGTTTGCAACATAAATCTATCTGGAGTCACTCTGCTGTTCTGATAGAGTGTAAACACACAGTGCATTGTGGAGAATATCCCCATTTGACCCCAGAGCTGATGCAATTTTTGACGGCGTCCGTTCAATGGAAAGTTCCAGTGATCTGCAGTCTTCCAGGGACTCTCTTGAAGCTGGTCGGAAATCATTGAAATTTATGGCATGTATCATTTTAGCTACTCCGGGCATTGCTCTGTGATTGATCTTGAGTGCAAAGAACTGGCCTACGAATCTGGAAACCCGCCTGCTTCTTTTCTGATTGCTGATGATACTCGTTGAATGATTATTATGCAGAATATATTTGCAAAGGGAAGTCGATGGAGCAGAAAGAAGAGTCAAATTCAGAATCTCACGCAGGTTAGGAGATAAACAGTTTTGCTGTGTAAGGTGACCATATTTCTGAGATGCAAAGCAGTAGGGGTTAGTCACCATGATGCATCATTATAACAATATGCGTGATAAATATTAAATATTTATCACAAACTTGAAATATAATGCAATATTCTGCAAAGTTTTGTCATTTTTAATGCTTTTCTTAAAGGGATAGTTCACATTAAAATAAACTCAGTTATCATTTACCCACCCTTCACACTCAAAAGCTATTTAAGTTTCTTTTGTTGAACACAAAAGAATATTTTTTGAAAAATGCTGATTACTGAGAGCCATTGACTTCCATGGTAATTTTTCTTTTCATAGTATCATTCTTCAAAATATCATCTTTTGTGTTCAGTAGAAGAAATAAACTCTAGAAGAAACTAGAAGAAAAAGGTTTAAAACCACATGAGGGAGAGTAAATGATAAGGTAATTTTCACTATCCCTTTAATATTATTATATAAGTTAATATTATATCTTAAATAAGCAATTTATTTCTGAAAAAAAAATTGTGTATCTGAATTAAATTTAAATTTTAAAACACACGAGATTGTCAAACAGACAATCTGACCAACACTTTAACAAAATGTGTGATATATACATCTTTCTGCAATGCCGCCATCTTTATTTTAGTAACTTTACACCCCCAAACCAGAGAAATACTTAACAACCACCATCTACTGTAGTGGACTGTAAAGAAATCGATTTTTAAAAAATATTTAGACATTGTTTAATAAAATGGTATTACCTGCTTATTATTAAGATATTGGCTGTTATTAGTAATTATGATCTTTTCTATATTACTAATCCCACCTAAACCCATCACTACCTTAACTTTAATAAGCAGCAAAGCAATACATCATTGAGCTAAAAGTCTTAGTTAATGGTTTGTTAATACAGACGCTTGTACATTAAAATAAAGTGTGACCTATAAAATATTAGTGATATTTTGATATGGGCATCTATTTATCTATATAATATTGCCGCAAAAAATATTGCGATGCTATGGGGTATCGATATTCCCCCCCACCTCGTCAAACCAGGGACATTGTTTTGATCAGTGGTCAAAATATGATTCAAATATCATTTAAGACTATCTATGAATTTAAAGAATACAATTTGTATACTTTTTATTTTTATTTTTAATCATATGTTGTCAAATACTTGAATCTGATTGGCTGGTGAACATTCCAATGTGTGCAATTATTTTCATATATACACACACAGCTAAAGTAGTTCCATTCAGGTACTGACCGCATTACAGTTTGATATCACTACATTGAATAATTTCAGATATTTCAGAGCTACAACATTTATTCATTCATTCATTTTCTTTTTGGCTTAGTCCCTTTATTAATCTGGGGTCGCCACAGCGGAATGAACAGCCAAGTTATCCAGCATATGCTTTACGCAGTGGATGCCCTTCCAGCTGCAACCCATCACTGGGAAACATCCACACACACCCATTCACACTCATACACTACGGACAATTTAGCTTACCCAATTCACCTATACTGCATGTCTTTGAACTTGTGGGGGAAACTGGAGCACCTGGAGGAAACCCATGCGAACACGGGGAAAACATGCAAACTCCACACAGAAATGCCATCTGACCCAGCGGAGACGCGAACCAGCGACCTTCTTGCTGTGAGACGAGAGCGCTACCCACTGCGCCACTGTGCTGCCCCAGAGCTACAACAGTCAAAAAATAATTAAAGAAATAAAGAAAAAAGAAAATCACACCAAAACAAAATAGGAGGCTTTGAAAAGGATATGTAAGAAATAGTCATGCACACAGCAACAGTTTGAGGACAAAAACCTGACAAATGTCTTTTATTTGACATCTGAACAGTGTCTTTAGGTGTGGTAATCATAGTATAAGTAGAATTATTGACTCCAGTCCATTGAATTGTTATAAAATAATGCACATTTAGGTGTAATGGCCACTCTGCCTAATGACCATATCACTATATTGGATGTTTTTTTTTTATTATTTTTATTTTCATTATTTTTTTTTTTTAATAAATCAATTGCCTGTTGTGAATTACTCATTACTTTAAGAGCTCCAGTCAGGGACTGTCAAATAAATTTGGCACTGTCCCCCAAAAACAGGACTTTTGGTCACAGAGAATTGGTATCTGCTCTGTTTTTGTGGGTTGTAAACATTTGCAGGCTCTTTTGTGGTTGGAGGCTCTGAGATAATGAGCATTTCAGAGGGACTATATTTGCTGTGTCTGCTGGTAAAACGCAATGAGGAACGTCTTCCTGAGCTCGTCCTCGGGAGTGTTCTGGATCATAGTACTATCAGAGGCGGTTTTGTTTGTCTTGTAGACTTTGCCTTGTTTGGTGTGTCGGGACACCTTTGGGGTCTCAGTCTGATGACAGAAGTAATGATTGCACACCTATCATCTCCTCTTCAAGCTGTCATCTCAAAAACGAGCGTCGTTATTAGCTGTCAATCAAGTGACTGATTTGGTTTATAGTGAGACTGCTAAAAATACCAGGGGGAAAACATATTTTGGGGGAATTGTGTCTTGAAAAAATACAGTCAATATAATATTAGATTGTGCAATCTTAGTTGCCAGATTAACTTGCAGATATTTATATAAAACTTGTCAAATCTGATTTGTGAATATGGAATAAATGTCAGTGCCTTGTGAAATGTTTCATGTGCACTGAACTTCAAAATGCTGCTTGAGACACAACGCCTATGTAATGATTTTGTATGGAAAATTTGTGCAAAGATTATTCAATATTGTTGCACATAAAAATACCAGCACAGGTTTGAGATATGAAGGAGAGTAAACCATTCATTCATTCATTCATTCATTCTCTTTTTGGCTTAATCCCTTTATTAATCAAGGGTTTTACGCATATGTTTTACGCAGCGGATGCCCTTTCAGCTGCAACCCATCACTGGGAAACACCTACGGAATACACTACGGAAAATTTAGCTTACCCAATTCACCTATAGCGCATGTCTTTGGACTGTGGGGGAAACTGGAGAACCCAGAGGAAACCAACTCCAACACAGGGAGAACATGCAAACTCCACACAAAAATGCCAATTGACCCAGCCGAGGCTCGAACCAGCTGTCATCTTGCTGTGAGGCGACAGCGCTACCCACTGCACCACCACGCCACCCGCGAGTAAACCATGACAGTATTTTAATTTCTACGTGAACTATGCCTTTAATGATTGAGCAACACATTGCTTGCCAAGATCTCATTGTAATTCATGTGTGAGAGTCTACATTTTCAAAGTAGATACTATCTATTGCTTTAGATTTTACTGCCAATTCATGACATTTTCACTTTTGTGTCATGATTGCCTCTGGAATTACGAATAATGATTTACGGTGCTGCTCATTCAGTGGTTTCTAATCGCCGTCTGTTCTTTAAATATTGCTAGATAGAATTTGTATAATTAGTTTGTCTTACCTTTTAGCCAACCTGGAAAAATTGTATTACCAATTTCCATTTAGAGATGTTATATCTGTATTTTATAGAAATTCAACTCACAGTTTGGCATTGTCTCTGCTTCTTCCCTTCTACTGTCCTCCTTTCTCTCTTCCTGTGTATGTCTCACAGCAGTCTGTCTTTCTCTTCTGGGGAAACCGAGGCATGTGAAACCATGTGGTGTTGCAGCATCAAAGACAGCGCTGTCAAAAGAATGGAAAGGGAAAGCAGGAAGTGAAGGAGGATGGAGAGTGGCTGGGGGCTACTTTTGGCAAGGGGATGGAAAGACGAAAAAATAGACTGAAAATTTTGCAAAAGCTTTCAGACAAAATTGTATTAACATGTATGTTGGGATGCAACTGGACCAAAAGACATTATAATTTGAACGGCATCTACGCCTATGCTAGTCTGTTTTTTATTATCCTGAGGTCTCCGTAATCCTGGACCAGGCCGTATCCTTAGCAGATGCTGTGGTGGTGTCATGGAGGAGTGGAGAGAATGAGACTAATTCCTGAAAGACCCCAGTGACAGACAAGTCTCCGCATTGATCCAGTGGGCCAGCTCGAACACCCGCCGGTGACCTAGTCACACCTGCCGCTTCTCCACAATGGACATCCAGCGTTCTCCAGCCTCTGGCGCCTAGACTGCAGCTCTGCACAAAAAGTTTGGCTTGAGGAGAAATGGTCATGCCCAACTGAGCTGGGTTTCTGTCTAGGTTTTTTCTTATTCTCTTTCGTCAATTGGTGAAGTTTTGTTCGTCGCCACTGGTTTGCTTGGTTTTGGGACTTGTGGAGCTGCACATCGATGGATTTGCTCTTCAATGTTTGGACTTTCAGCAGTGAAAATTAAACCACACTGATATTAACTAAACTGAAATTCAACTCTGAAAACTGGACTGACAGTTTCAATTTACTAGAATTTCTATGTTAAGCTGCTTTGACACAATCTACATTGTAAATCTGACACAATCTACATTGCGCTATAGAAATAAAGATGAAATTGTTCACTCTTGTAGTTCCCTTGGTTCATTTGGTCTGAACCAAGTCATTTTAGGACTGAATCTAACAGTACAAAAACTTAAATAAATAAATGGTGTACATTCTAAATTATAAATGGTAAATTATGGTGTATATTATGCAAAGAAACGTATGACTTATTTTCATTGAGCAGAATAGTACAGTACGATTTGATACTGCTAACCCTAATTAGGGCTACCTTTCCACTGACAATCAAGCTTTTCACTTCTGAAAACTTGAGGCTCACTGTACTGTCTTTTTGCTGACTTTAAAACGTGTGTTGCACTTTTTATGCACAATTTACTGTTTTTTTTTTCCAACTGCAGACGCACAGAGCGCTCTGTCAAAAACATGAGGTGCTGCTGGTGGTTAGAATTCGAGGCGCCTGTGGTGCATAAACAGTGTGCAAAACGCTTTCTGCCAATAGAAAACCATCTAAAATGGTTCTTCTCATCACAAAAAGCATTTCTTATCACAGGAGTCATTCAAATATCACGTTTTGTGTCTTTTAGTTATTTCAAACATAGATGCATGGCAAGCATGCTTAAATAGAAAGAGGAAGTGCCACACCTTACGCTTTTCATGTGTTTTCAGATGCGCTGTGAATGGCACCATAAACAATCGAGGACATACAGCAGATCCTGCTCTTGAAGAATATTGCTGTTTGTCACAAGAGGACGACAAGAGGTTTGCTCAACCATAGTTTATTTGCTGCACGCCGTCATTGTATTATTACATGTTTTGGCTGTGCATTTAAAAATGGTGCTTCATGTGTTCTCTGTCAACCAATACTAGTGTAGGTTCCCTTATGAAAGGGTCCCAAAAAAGTGATATGGGTTCGCTATTTTGGTACCATTCACAACTTCCGACAGTGGAAACAGAAATAACTGCACAACATACTGTAATGTACCAAACCATAATCGCTCAGTGGAAATTAGCTTTTAATCAACATCCAAAACAATGCTGTGTGCTGGGCTAAAAACCTTTGTATCTACATATATATTGTAGTATTTTATCAGCTAAGAACTTAAGAAGAGATCTTATAAATAGAGTAAAAAAAGTCATATCGGTGACAGGAATTCCTGTCACATACAATAACGAGGATTTTCTGAAGCCTGTATTGAACTGTAGTAAGATAGAACAAATGATCATGAATATTCTGTCCTTTTTAGGTCGTCATGTTCTGTTTTTGTAGATATCTTTGGTCTATATTGTGTTTATATTTCAGTCAATTCATAATAGAGCGTTTATGGAAGTGGACCGAAACCCTTTTTCAGGGTCTTTGTTCTTCTTCCAGTTGTTTGGTGCTCACCAAGGTCTGGATGACAGCTATTAAATAAACAATTTAGTTCTAAAAAGCAGTCACTACAGTTTCTTTTAATCTAATTAAATCTGCCAAGTGTGAACACACGCTTAAGGTGCGGTCACACTACATATTCACTCCATTGACTTTAATTCATATTCCTGCAAATGCAGGAGACTGGAAATGAAATTTTATGTAAAGCTGTCACATTATAGCTTATTTCACATATTTAGCAAACTCTGAAAGGCGAATTTGCATTAAGTGAAGGCGTGTAACCAATAGAAGACTGATATACTCATTTGATAACGTAAAAGACGACAAATTTTAAATGTGTAGTATTGCAGCGTTGCAATAAAGTGGAGAAGAATGCCTTTATTTAATTGTATATTTAAAAGACACTACAGTGTGATATCACATAATGACCATAGCAGTCTGCGCACAAATTTTGTAAGCCCAAAGTCTAGTGTGACCACACATTAAGACCTCTATCTGATGAAAGATCTCAGGTAATCTGGCCTGTGCACTGAGAATTGCTCTGTGGACAGTTGGCGCAGACATTCGTTTGGGAATCTGCCCAGAACGGGATTTATTATTCAAAAGGGCTCTGCCCACAGGTTACTTTAAAGCCACTAGGTTGATGTAGTGTATTTTCAGCCTGAGTGTCCTTTAATGGGAGTCAGAGGAATACGCTCTAACTCTTCAAACTCGCATTCAAGCCAAACAGCTGGTCTGGGGAACATTCTAGCATGTGCCTCTTTGTCGTTAACCTTCCCTACAGAAAAGAAAAATATTTAAAATTGTAATATTATTCTGTTAACTGCTATTATATGCTTTGGAGGACCAAATAAAGAATCCCCATGTCCCCGTGGTGTTCAGTTGTGGTTTGTGAGAAATCATAACACAAGCACATTCGCTTTGTATTCTCAGTATTCCTATCACAATTCCATCACGCTCTTTACACACTCCTGTGACATACTGCCAGACCGACACTGAGCTAATGCACTCCTCATCCTTTTATCCTACCACTTACAGATTGTACGCCTTCATAGCATAGAGCTGATAATCTACCGCCTGCAGCAAAACAGAATCTTTTTTTTTTTTCATTGAGAGATTGTAGGATTACTCGCAGCTGCAGTGCATTGAGAGCCCTACTAGAGGGCAGTGTTGCATTGTGAAGTGTGTTGCAACCTTGTGTGGCTTCGTGGAGGTTTTGACAGGTCACTGCTCTCTCCAGATGCCCTTTATTTAAAATGCAGCAAAGGGGCAGGAAAAGCGTAGGCTTGTTGTATGACAGAGTCTGAGTGCAGCCGTAGTTCAACGCACACATACTTCGACAAACAGACACACGCACAACCTGTCAGCGGAGCGGGGGGTCAAAGAGCTATTCACTTGTGCACCTATTATACATCCCTCTCTACACTCAAGGCATACCGGTGAAAGGGAGGATAGAGGGGGGTGACACAGAGTTCAACCTGGGTGTTTGTCTTGTCTTTTGTTGAAGAAGCATTTTCAGGACCACATCTAGTTGGAGACTTTGAGGAGGCTTAAAGATCGAGCTGCTCTAGACATAAAAGGAAGTGGAAACACCGGGGCAGAAAGAAGCCAAAAAGAGTCTCTGTGAAATCAAAAATTACAATGTTTATTTTGCATGCAGACATTGCTGTTCGTTAGCTGAGCAATTCATCTGAGCTTATTTTACAAGTCTCTACAGGTAAACACTTAATTTTTCCATTTTGGAATCCATCTCTGGGTCTGGCGGGAGAATTTTTAGCCTGGCTTGGCATGGGTCATTGAATCAGATTAGACCTTATAAATTAAATAAGTTAATCCACTGTATCACCTTTCATATTTATTACTAATAATTATTCAGTAATTCTCAGTAATATGATGGTATCAGAGGGGAATTTTTATAAAAACTGGGGCGACACAGTCGCTCAGTGGTTAGCACTGTTGCCTCACAGCAGGAAAGTCACTGGTTTGAGCCCCGGCTGGGCCAGTTGGCTTTTCTATGTAGAGTTTGCATGTTCTCCCCGTGTTGGTGTGGGTTTCCTCAAGGTGCTCCGGTTTCCCCCACAGTCCAAAGACATGCGCTATAGGTGAATTCATTCATTCATTCATTTTCATTTCGGCTTAGTCCCCCTATTAATCTGGGGTCGCCACAGCGGAATGAACCGCCAACTTATCCAGCATATGTTTTACGCAGCGGATGCCCTTCCAGCTGCAACCCATCTCTGGGAAACATCCATATACACCCATTCACACTCATACAGTACTGACAATTTAGTCTACCCAATTCACCTCTACCGCATGTCTGGACTTGTGGGGGAAACCGGAGCACCCGGAGGAAACCCACGCCAACACAGGGAGAACATGCAAACTCCACACAGAAACGCCAACTGACCCAGCCGAGGCTCGAACCAGCAACTTCTTGCTGTGAGGCGAACGTGCTACCCACTGCGCCACTGTGAGGCCCTATAGGTGAATTGAATAAGCTAAATTGGCCGTAGTGTATGTGTGAATGCAAGAGTGTATAGGTGTTTCCCAGTGCTGGCTTGGGCATCCGCATAATTAATAAAGGGACTAAGCTGAAGGTGAATGAATGAATGATAATTACTATAAAATTGAAGTGGAATTTTAAACAATACTAAAGGTAATTTTGGCATTACTGTGCTAAACTGATAGTAATACTTGAGTACTTGAACAGACTGATCGTTTCACTTAAGTCCACAGGTATAAATTTATCATTTTATTAATCATCAAGAGCATGGTTTTGTCTATAATATTAATTCAAAGAAGAAAAATCACTTGACGAGTTCACTTGACAATTATCAGTGAAGATCAATATAGATATATAGCAATGATATAAAATTAAGAGACAGTGTTCAAAATTAAAATGTCATTTAGAGCATTTTTTTTGTTGCAAGGTGTCATGTTTTTAGACATTTATTTTCATTTTAGTCAATACAATATCAAAGTCTTAGCATTATTTCGTGAAATAACCCATATTTTTAAACACAGCCAATGAAAACCTGTTATTCACGAATCCTGACACGCTAAAACACAATATCCCTATATAAAGTTTGGAAGAAATGTTATCAGACCTTTATAGAATAAAACAATTAACATTTTACTCAAACCAATAACTAAATCTATAAATCAAATAGTCTCTTATATTGTACACATGCATGTCACATATATAAAACGGTTTCCCTGTGAATAAAAAATGATATGCATACAGAAACTGCTTTTTACAAGGTCACATTCACTTCTATTAAACACAGGATTCTGATATATGACACGTACGTCGAAACTGACGTCACATGCTTTTGTGAAACCACCAACACAGTGTAAATGTTCAGTTTGGCCATGTCTTGATTATAGAGGCAAGTGAAGTTCATGAAATGTAGAAATTGCCTGCGAAATGACCACCTGCCGGCGCGATTCACTGCCTGCCAGCAGCTTCTAACAAAACCTCAATTCAAGCTGGCCAATAAATCCAGTTCGAACTCATTGCGGGTCCCATCAGATAACCATTAAGGGTTTAAATGAATCTCAGTCTCCCTCTATGCAAATCGTCACATGGATCAATCTCATTAACAGGTGTAGAATATTATTCCAGCATCCATAGAGAATCCATAGCGCCTCAGTTCAAGTTATGATTCTCGGTCCTGCTCTGCAAGTGATTATCCAGCATTTTCCACTCATGACTACTGAAATAGGTTGAAAAAAGAAATTAAACTTCAGATAATAATTTTGCATCCATTCTGATATACATTCAGTAGTGAAAACTGAGTAAGAGGTACATTTAGCTTTTTGATGTGACCATGGATTATAAAACTAGTCATAATATTTTTGGAAATGCAATAAATAAGCTTTCAATTGGTGTGTAGTTTGTTAGGAGAGTCAATATTTGGTTGAGAATACAACCATATGAAATCTGGAATATGAGTTAAAAAAAAGTCTAAATTTGGAGAAAATTGTCTTAAGTTGTGCAAATGAAGAGCTTTGAAATCAAAATAAGTTTTGATATATTTATAGTCGGACATTTTTAAAATGTCTTCATGGAACATGATCTTTACTTAATATTCTAATTACTTTTTGCATATTAAAATATTTTTAAAAAATTATAATATTGATACATACAGTGTCTATTATAATATCCCCACATATATACCTGTGCAACTTAAGCCTTGTTTTGTGGTCCAGGGTCACATATAGGGTTCACCATGTTTTGTTATTTCATGTAATTATCATATTATATGAAATCTGGAATATAAGAGTTAAAAAAAAGTCGAAATTTTCAATTCACCTATTGCGCATGTCTTTAGACTGTGGGGGAAACCAGAGCACACGGAGGAAACCCACGCAGACATGGGGAGAACATGCACACTCCACACAGAAATGCCAACTGGCCCAGCCGGGACTCAAACCAGCGACCTTCTTGCTGTGAGGCGACAGTGCTGACCACTGAGCCACCATGCCGCCTACTCCATATTATTTCTTTGTATTCCTTACAGAAAAGTAATATTCAACATGTCCATAATATTGCTGCAGAAAGACTTATTTTTGGGGTTATTCATGGTCTGCTGAAAGTAATTTGTTAATTGTAATAAGCTGCCATTTAATATTCGCTGGATGAACTGTGAGGAGCATAATGCCACCTCACTGTACAGATTAACATGCACTGTTAGACTTTGCCGCAATTTTACAGTTATTTACTGCAAAAAAAAGCCCAGTAAAATACCACATACGTTCTTAATATGTACTGTATACTGTATACGTTCTTAACTACTGTAATATGTACTGCATTGTGGGTCATTTTATCAATTTGTGGGCCATTTAATAATGTGGATCATTAATAAGTTTTACAGTAACTTACTGCATATTAGGAATTTGCGGTATTTTACTGTAATCAAAGTAATCAAGTACTGCTACTGTAGTTGAAGACAAAAATGAGACCGTTAATGAATAAATTAGTGACTTGTTTGGAATTTATTAAATTTATAAAATTAGTAAATTAGTAAATACTAAAAACAAAAGGTTTTGCACTGCTAGTGTAAAATGTAAATAAACTACAGTAAAAGTACTGTAAAAATTGTCATACTGTAAAATTTGAATGTGGCAAAAGGCATTTTACAATAAAAATAAGTTGCGGTAAGGCTATTTTACTGTAAAATGAAATTACAGTAGGGCCCTGCTACTGTAAAGCACATTCACAGGTAAGTTACCGTAAAGGGGCAGATGCTGTAACTTGCTAGCAACAGTGCTGCCAATAAGTTACCACAAAATTATGATAAAATGTCTAACAGTGTAAGTTAATACCATAATTCACATAAAGCATCCTGAGGCGTAAGAAAAAGGCGGATTAAATTTCCACGTCTTGCGGCATCTCTGACTGCTGTTCCATATCAATCTCTGCAGCCCAAATCAGTCTCTCTAAACACAGACGGCCTCTCTCTCCTCTCCTGGTGGCCGGATCAACACGCTCCCTAAAACCTAATCCCTGTTGTGCTTGACAGAAATGCCAGCCTCAAATAGAGTTTTGCCTCCAAAAGCGCCCAAACATGGCTTTTTATTTAGCCTTACAATTCTGACCAATCGGCCCCCTCTGAGCTGAATGGAGTGGGACAGCCTGACAGAAAGACTGAATGCTGGGCTCATAGAAACATGGAGATTAGGGCTTGTTCTCTTTAAACGGAAAGTTGTAATGTGCTACGCTTAGTTTGAATAGTCACACTGGCTGAACGCAGTCTTGAGAGTCGATCAGTCAAGCGTTTTTCTTTCTTTCTGATTCCCACTGAGTTGGTAATCATGGAGAAATAGTGGGAAATAAGTGAGGGATAAATTATAGATAGACACTAAAGGAAACAAGTGGGAAAAGCTCTTCATATTTTAGTCAGTCCCAGCTGTGATCAGATCCCTATGGTGGAGGAAAGGTGGAGTGATTTTCAAACTGAGAATAAAGATGAACACTCATATCTCTCATGTTGAGATCAGCAAAACATATAAACATGTAAAAACTAACAATCATTTTAGCTAGTGCCTTCAAATATGAATATTAGTAATAAAAGAAAAAAGAATTTCTAGATTCAGATTGAAGTCATCAGTGTTGGGTAAAGTTACTTTAATAAAACCTTAAGTCTATCTTAATCTTTAAAAAACAAACAACAACAGCTACCCCAATGCAGAAATAACATAACACCCACATACTTTCACATTACTTTCCTTAAACAGTTACTAAATAACATGTAGTTGATAAAGAAGGGGATTGTAATATATTACTTTTAACTCTTTTTGCATCAGTTTTTTTTTTTCAATGAAGTTACCTGCAACCACCAACTTCTCGGATGATTTTCACCTACATTTTACAGCCCTCAGGATATTTTCTGCTAGGAAAACATGACCATATTTTATTTCAAAATAAAGAACCAAGACTTTACTTTTAAACAAAACATTTTACTCAATGCAGTGGTGATAAACAAACCAGTGAAGATCTTCACCAATGCAGATAGGTTTATCACAAATGCAAAATTTGTGACTAAGTAACTGGGAAAAATGCATTTCTTTTAAAGTAGTGTATAAATATAATTTATAACACACACACGCACGCACGCACGCACGCACGCACGCACGCACGCACGCACGCACGCACGCACGCACACACACACACAACTTTGACCAGATTGAAAGAGACAGATCATTTCTCTGTGGTGGGCCCTGATGAAGAAAGGAGTAAGCTGAAGGAAAGTTGTAGATCTCTTCATTTTTAAAAGCGATCTGATCTAGACATTCACTGATTGTTTTATATTTCACTCCCAGAAGACTCCAGAAGTCTGGTAACTCATTCAGGGTATGCGCTAAAGCTTCCTTTCCCATAATATACCTAAAACACGGATCCACGTTTCCTTTGGAGTTTCATGTAATTTTGGGTGTTTCATATTAATTTGTGGACTTTAACTGCAGTTTGGCACTTTCAGTTTCATTCAGGAACATTTCATGCATGTCCCCGTGACAAATAAGATATTGGATGCGACTATGAAATGCTGGAAGAGTGTTGTTTTAATAGAGTTTGATACCGCATGCCAAATGGGAAAAAAAAATCCTCTGCATTTTGCGGTGTGTGTGTTTGTGGTCCTTCACTGACTTGGTAGGTGCAGGGAAAACAGTGTCAAACAGTGTGTGCATGGACTATCCTGTTGCAAAACAGGGCAAAAAGTCCTACATGATGGTAATATGTTGATTAGAGTGTTTACATGTCTGTACTGCACTTCAATAATGTGACTAAAATCGGCATACTCCACATGTCTTAAAACATCCCCACAGCATGATGCTGCCACCACCATGCTTCACTATAGGAATGGTATTAGCCTAGTGATGAGTGGTGCCTGATTTTCTTCAAACGTAACGCATTTACTCCAAAGAGACCAGTGAATTTTGTTTCTTATGGTCTGAGAGTCCTTCAGATGCCTTTGGCAAATTCCAGGCGGGCAGCTATGTGACCTTTACTAAGGAGTGGCTTCCGTCTGGCCACTCTACCATACAGGCCTGATTGGTGGATTGCTGCACAGATGGTTGTCCTTCTGTAAGGTTCTTCTCTCTCCACAGAAGAAAGCTGGAGCTCAGACAGAGTGACCATCGTGTTATTGATCACCTCCCTGATTAAGGACCTTCTCCCCGATCACTCAGCTTAGATGGCCGGCCAGCTCTAGGAAGAGTCCTGGTGGTTCCAAACATCTTCCACTGACATTGGAACTTTCAGAGCAGCAAAAAAATTTCTGTAACCTTCCCCAGCCTTGTGCCTCGAGACAATCCTGTTTCGGAGGTCTACAGACAATTCCTTTGTCTTAATGCTTGGTTTGTGCTTTGACATGCACTGTCAACCCTGGGACCTTATATAGACAGGTGTATGCCTTCTCAGATCATGTCCAATCAGCTGAATTTACCACAGGTGAATTTAGAGCTCTTTTTTCACATTGTCATTATGGGGTATTGTGTGTAGAATGTTGAGGAAAAAAAATTATTAAATCCATTTAGGAATAAGGCTGTAACATAAAAAAAAAAATGTGGAAAAAGTGAAGCGCAATGAATACTTTCCGGATGCACTGTATATTCACTGGCTGACCAAATAGAGAACTTGCATTTAACTGAATCTTGCTGAAAGTAGCAGGTCATCAATTATTTGGACACTTTATTTTTGTCACATGCTGTTTCCACTTACTCTATAGAAAAATGTGGTTTTAGGTGCAGATCCTGAAATAAACCAACCGTCCAGAGGATATGTTCAGGGAATAAATACACTTATGCATGTGTCAGGCAAGTTACTTCAAAAAAGTAAGTACTAATTGCATCATTAAAATGTGTTTAAATTACTTTCTAACTACAATGTCTATACAATACAATACCTGGGTGGCGCAGTGGGTAGCGCTGTCGCTTTACAGCAAGAAAGTCGCTGGTTCGAGCCTCGGCTGGGTCAGTTGGCATTTCTTGTGGGGGAAACCGGAGCGCCCAGAGGAAACCCACGCAAACACAGGGAGAAGATGCAAACTCAAATACAAATAAAAATACAAATAAAAAGTAATCCAAAACTATAGTTTTTCAGTTGAAAAGTAATTACAGTGGCGACACGGTGGCTCAGTGGTCAGCACTGTTGCCTCACAGCAAGAAGGTTGCTGGTTTGAGTCCCGGCTGGTTCAGTTGGCTGTGTGGAGTTTGCATGTTCTCCCCGTGTTGGCGTGGGTTTCCTTCGAGTGCTTGGGTTTCCCCCATAGTCCAAAGACATGCGCTATAGGTGAATTGAATAAACTAAATTGGCCGTAGTGTATGTGTGAACGAGTGTGTATGGATGTTTCCCAGTACTGGGTTGCAGCTGGAAGGGCATCCAATGTGTTAAACATATGCTGGATAATTTGGTGGTTCATTCCGCTGTGGTGACCGCTGATGAATAAAGAGACTAAGCCGAAGGAAAATGAATGAATGAAGTAATTACAGTAACTAGTTTCTTTAAAACTAATTACACCCAAAACCGATACCATGAAATTGAGCAAAGTTCAGAGTATGTATTTACTTAATAAAATTACCTCACCTGCATGCTTATAAAAAATAAAGCTCTGTAACCAAATATTTAGTCCACATGTTCTTATTCTCAGGCAACTTGTTATTTTAGTTCGTCAACATTTACGAAGGCGCTGAGAGTGAGAAGCTTAAAATATCAAAATTGACTCGGCCTATCAAATATTTCAGACTTCTGAAAATGAAAGCAACAATTAATTGGTGTGGGAGACTTCAATTATCAAACCAGCATTTTAAAAAACAAAACAAAAAAACAAACAGCTGGGACTCTTTGCTGTTTATGGTCTCGCTTTATAATCACCTCCAGAGCGACAATGAATCAACCAGACAAAAGTGTGTCAAATTGAATGTTGAATTTATGTGCCCACTCTAGTTTTATTGCCCCAGAGAGGACTTCCGGAGCTCTGTTGGCAAAACCACAAACAATTTTATGCAATAACAACAACTCAGGTTTCAAGAAATAACATGTTAACATATTTAAAAATGCATCCTGATAGCAAAACAATAAAATAAATCTGAGCGCACTGTAAGAAGTCCTGACAGGATTTTCACAACTCCATCTGCGCCGCTAAAGCCACTGCATACATAAGCCACTGTAACTCATTTCTAATTGCAGCAGTTTGATGGATCCAGGAGACGCTCTGTCGTGAACGCTGCTCTCACCTTCAGCCATGCATCTGTCGCGTCACCTCCCAGCATCCTTAAATTCATTTATTGCACGATATTAACACGCAGCTTTCAAGAGCTCGCTTAATTATTTAGTGACTGGGATCTCCGGAGAGGTACTTGAAACTGTTCTCAAGTTTTATTATGCATAGCCTGCTCTTCCTAAAGCAGCCTTTCGTGAGCCTTTATGGCCACCATTTCAGAGGAACGCCCGCAGACAAGGTGTCTGAAATACAAAGCCGCTGTGTCTGCTTGGCGCTTTATAGTGTGCTCACGTAGCCCATATTTCGATGAAGTGTGATTATATGATAATTCGATGTTTGCTGCTTACCTTTCCTCTCCATCACTCTTACGGTGTCTCCCGGATCTCTTTTCTATGAACCGACATAGAAACACACACACGCACATTCAATAAATTATCTGGGGAAACAGGCAATATACTTTTGATTGTACATTTCCAGCAGTCTCAAACTTGCTTTACAAAGGATCAGTAAAGAAAGAAAGCAAGGAAATGAAATACACTTAGGAGCGGTTGTTGTCACATTGGATATTTTATTGTTTTTTGGTAGGTCGCTTATTGAGGCTTGTTCAGCAGGAGCGTCCTGAGGGATTTAGCTTCCGGCAGCACTCCCATCCATTCTCAAATAGCCTGTATACCATCACACGGCTATCACCAAAAAACATGGTGCACTCAAAAAATGACTTTTGGTGCTTGTTCAAACTTCTTATTAAAAATGAGTTGAAACAGCACAATCCTTAAGGCTTTGTTTGGGACAACTTAATTGTTTTATGTTCAATCAACTTAAATAAAAATGTTTAAGTGAACTTGATTTGTTATGAGACAACATTTTGGAATTGTGTGGAACCCAGCATTTTTTTTTTTTTTACAGTGTAGTATTGAATTTCCGTCTTTTAGATGAGACGGTAAACCGAGGTCCTGACTCTCTGTGGTCACTAAAAATCCCATGGCACTTCTCAGGGGTGTAATCCTGGCCAAATTCCCTCCATCGACCCTTACCAATCATGAACTCCCAATCATCCTCATCCACCGAATTGGCTCCATCACTGTCTCGTTACTCCACCAATAGCTGGTGTGTGGTGAGCACACTGGTGGTGCTGTGGAGAGACCCCCCTCATGATTGTGAAGTGCTTTGGGTGTATGGCCATACACAATAAATGTGCTATATAAAATACACATTACATTCCTCTTGAAACAATTATGATTATTGCTTGAAAGTTGAAATGATCTTTATATTTTTAACAATTAAACAAAAAAAAAAAAAGTGTAAAAAATAATGTCATTATTTAGAAATGCTGTTCCAAATATGTGGAGTAATTTCAAACTTTCAAAGGAAAAAGAGGTAACACTTTACTTGAAGGGGGTGTTCGTAAGACTGTCATAAATTGCTATAATCGTGACATGACACTCATTGAATCAGATTACCAAAGAGTTTTAATGACTGTCCTATTTAATGCTAAACTCTTCTGTAGTTAAATCATGTATTAAGACTAACATAAAAGTTGCCTATGTTATGACAACTTAACATAACCAAGACAACATAACTGGTCAAACATGAGTGTCATGAAGCTATTATAATTGTCATGAATTAACATTTTTATCATTATTTATATTGACCTCAACTACAGTGGTACTAATTGAATGCATTAAGGGTCAATAAATATTAAATGACACTGTTAAAACATTATTTGTCTATTGACAAAAAAGAAAAAAAAAAAGAAAAAAAAAAACGCATTTTTTCTCTAATTAAAATGTTAATATTCCAGTTACTCTTAATTAGATCATATGTTCCTAGTTAAAGAAACATTACTTGCAAAAAGACCAAATGTGACCTTCGACCACAACACCAGTCATAAATGGCAATTTCTTGAAATTTAGACACATACCACATGAAAGGTTAATTAAATAAACTTTCCATTGATTTGTACTTTTAGAAATGCTGAATATCAGAAAAATCTATTGAAATTTAAGTGAAGTGCTTAATGCATATTACGAATCAAAAAAATGTATACATTAACATTATGAAGTTATCTTCATCTAGCATGATCTTTACTGAATATTCAAATGATTTGCCACATACACACACACATATATAACGCTTGACTTAAAACATGAAGGCACAGGAACACAGAATTTATCAAAATACACAAATTTATTTACAAACACTCACGCAACACAAGGGCACTGGAAACACGGGAGACTCTGGAATGACATGGGGTGAAGACAGCACGGAAAGTCGATCAGACAATACATCGAAGTGAAGACAATACAATACCAGACCCCGAAGGAACCAAACTCAGGGGTATAAATACACAGGGAACATGATGAACTGATTGGACACAGGGGTGAGACACAGGTGAAACAAATGAACATTAGGAAACGGCGGGAAACAGAACAAAGGAATCACATGACATCACAGAGAACAGACACCTGACAATATATATATAATTTTGATATTTTTGCAACATATTTTTATTGTTACATAAGACTTTTTTTTGTGCAGGGTCAATTCATGTCATATTAATTAAAAGCAAGTATAAATCGAATCGAATTTCATCAAAATGAATTACTTATATTTTACATTAAACCATTCTGCTGTGAATAACTGCTTGAACAGCAAACATTTCTATAAACCTAATTATCTGCCAGATGATTGTTCTAGAAGTTGTCATTGAAGAGCTTTAATAGCAGACAAAGCGTATAGTCAGAAGTTTCCGGTATACGCCCATCAAATCTACCTGTAGTATTCTTATCCTGTAATGATAAAGCTCAATCACTGACCCCTAGTGCTCACATTACAGCGAAATGAGAACAGCGGAGGAACAATGCCAGCGGGGCGTTCCTGCATGCGGCGCAGTGATGGCGGGTAATGCCGGGGTGAAGGAGACCAGACAGGTGCCTCAATGTGAGTCAGGCATGGGCATTCAGGCCTGTAGGAATGCAGGATAATAGCAGATGATTGGAGAGGTGAAATCCCCCCCCCCATTCGGAGAGCAGTCATGTAATTACAGCGGCGACCCCTCAGCCTCTCTTCCCTGACTCCCTTCAGACATCACGTCTGGGCTGCAGTGAATGGGGCTCTATTATGTCCTTTATTTATCCCTCTGTGTCTCTGTCTTGCTTTCTTTTGCCTCACTTTCCCACTGACAAACAAAACAGTTATGAATAAAAAAAAGCCAGACTTCCTAATGGTGTGCTTGTTTGCGGGCCACTCTAGGGCTCAAATATAGTCCCCGAAACCTTCAAAGTATCCAATTACGCTATTTAAATTCATTAATATGAAATGTTTAAACATGAGGAATCAGGATTAAGTGATATCCAAAGCTTTGATACTCTGTTTAAAAAAAGAAGCATTTGATACGTTGCTAATAAAGCTAAAATCTCAATTAACTGTTCTTATTGAAGTGAAAATGATTTAAAGTGGTCTATTATGGTTACCTGTCATGCAGTGTGCAGTTTAGCTGTTTATGAATGTGAAAGGTTTGCAAATTCTTCAAAGATCAAAGAGTTAATGTCTTTTAATAGATAAATAAAAAAAGTCTGAATTGCCTGAAATGAGGCATCAGTCTTGATCAACCCACTTTAGCTTGTAACAGATATTCATAATGGCAGCCTGTGGTTTTTATTGGTTGGCTGAGAATGATGTCCAATTTGACCACAAACATTAGTTTGTTACAGGAACCGAGTCATAAGAAATAATCAAAAGGCCCAGTTCCCTAAAAACCTTTTCCTGGACAATATTTCTGCTTGGAGTTGCACCATTATTGTGCAGTGTTTATCATTGTGTAGTGTGTATCATGATAACAGCAGTTGCACGATTGAAACAGCAACTGCAAAAAAAGACAATCACCTATTAAAACCTGAAGTGGTACGTCAGAGGCTGAGAAAAACAAAACAAAACTGCAGACAAAAGGCAATTGATAAATGGTAACGCTAACATTTGCTTTCTGAGGGGTCGTTTACACTAGAACATTTTCAGCCAAAGACGGGAAACTTATTATACATTTTACCTGTTAGTTTATACTGAAACCTGCTTTCAAATGTGTGCGTGTTCAGTCCCTAAAACCATGTTGCAAATTAAAAGCCAGGTTTTTTTGCATGCATAACCTGAAAATGAAAAATTTTCAGAATACCGCAAGCGCACCCCGAGTCACGTGACAAGAACTGACCAAACCAGCTTCAAAATATGTATGGAATACACACATTTCAATAGTAATGATAGACGAATTACCTCAGACAAACACAGAGCACCCAAACACTGCAGTGCTTTTTAATAGTCCCCATAAATAAAACTTGTATCAGAGCTGCATTAAAGGTTTGTCAGTTTGTCATCTTACTGAGAAAACAGTTGATGGTTGCCTAGAAATGACAGATACAATTGGAGCTCGTGTGCAAAGCGGGTTGAAATTGGCGAATAAAGCGACGCACATCACTCTCTCAACACGCTTTTAGACATGATATGTGTAGGGCTACTAAGTGTTTCCTTCAAACAAAATTGAAGAAGGAAATGAAATGACATAATTTCAAACTAAATCCATGCCAAAAAGTAGTTTGTTTTGGCAGTTCAAAATAGCTCATCAAAGTGAACTTTTGGAGGAGTTCATTTTGGCTAAACACCTTTGGGGTGTTGGAGTGTTAAAAACAGTATATAGTCACTTGGCCTCAGCCAAACTTTTTTTAGCCCTCAAAAGAATGAAAAGGAAATTAAGGATCCATCAGCAAAGTGTGGATTTACTTCACATTACATCCAAAACCAGAGGCACGTCTTACACACATGGCAAATTTTATTATAAATGTCCTCACTTCTCTACAGGTTGGCTATTGTTTAAATGTGGATCATTTTGAAAATATTGTTGTATATGTGTAAACGAAAACCTGCCAGGGAAAAACGTTTCCATTTTTGGCTACATTGTTGTC
>CAIGQW010055024.1:17903880-17914118 GCA_903798125.1 Danio choprae | reverse complement strand
AAATGTATATGTTAGGGAAAAATATTAAATACAATTTTCAAAAATAGCAAAAATCAAGAGAAACAAATAATATATACAATTTTGTTGAAATGTTGTAGCTTGTAATTTTTTTTTTTTTGCAATATTTTGCATGAATTTAAATGCATCTTTCCATTTCTAAAGATGTTCTGTGACTAAAATATTATTTTAATAAATATATCTGTTTAAAAAATCTGTTTTGTTTAAATGCACCAATATATATTACCCATATTCACTGAGAAATGGATAAAAATATTAATTTTCATATAATATATATAAAGCATGTTGCATGTTAACCTGAGGTTGATCTGTAAAGGCATTCCAAGGTGGAAAAAGCAATCTAGTGGTCTAACGTATAAAAGTAGTGAAAACTGGAACAATAGCTCCCAGCATAAAGAGCTAGTGCAGCAGAATTAAAAGCATGGACTAATTTAACTATACGCTTGGCTAAACAGATAAGTTTTCAGTCTAGACTTTTTAATCTTATATTGGACACTTACGAGAAAGTGTTCTTCCAACTCTGCTGGATTTTTTACTATTCCTGTCACTATCCAGACTATAGCGTTCCAGGAGAGAGAATCTCTTCTTTTTAAATGTTGACACCCACACCCCATTTCTTCATTCTGCATATTATCTGAGTTAATAAAAGGCATACCACATCTTCTAACTTAACACTTCATATCTGGGGAATAGTTCATAAAATATACCACAAATGTGAGACTGGATCACAAGTGTAAATCTCAAGTATGCATGGATGAGTGTACATTTTTGGAAATTAATAAATATGATTAACTAAATAATTAGAGAAAATATGTAAAAAGATATTAAAATATTTAATGAAGAAATCTGGAAAAATATTTAGAAAATATGCAATCTTGGGTTAATTTTTTTAGGTCATTCATTAGGTTTTACCTTTAAAGTTGTCCAAATTAAGTTCTTAGCAATGCTTATTACTAATCAAAAATTAAGTTTTGATATATTTACGAAAGGCGGTACAATGGCTCAGTGGTTAAAAAAGGTCCCTGTTTCGATTCCCGGCTGGGTCATTTGGAATTTCTGTGTGGAGTTTGCATGTTCTCCCTGTGTTGGCATTGGTTTTCCCCGAGTGCTCCAGTTTCCCCCACAGTCCAAAGACATGCGCTATAGGTGAATTGAATAAACTAAATTGGCCGTAGTGTGTGAGTGTGTGTGAATGAGTGTGTATGGGTGTTTTCCAGTACTGGGTTGCGGCCCGAAGGGCATCTGCTGCGTAAAACATATGCCGGAATAGTTGGCGATTCATTCCACTGTGGTGACCTCTGAAATAGAGACTAAGCCGAAGGAAAATGAATGAATGAATGAATGAATGAATATTTACAAAAGAACATGATCTTTACTCAATTAAATCTAATCATTTTTAATCAACTTAAAAACATAAATCATTAATTTTGATTCATACGATGTATTTTGGGCAAAAACAAAAAATGTTTGTGTGACTTGAGATGTGATCCATAGTCAAAAATAAACAAATCAAAACGCATACCTAGTTATTGCAAATCCATAGAATTTACAATAACTCCTATTTTTTTTATAAGAGGAGTAGTGTATGTATCATTTAAAAAGAGATATCATTCTGAAATGAAAGAAATGTGTCCTCTACAAAAATGTTTTCTGATCCATTTAATTAATAAACAGTTCGCCATTACACCTACAGTACAGAATGTTCTTCTTCCACTATTAGGTCATTTGCTCGCCTTCCCACTTGTTTTCTGACCTCTCACAAAGCCTTTTATCTTAGGATTTTCACTGGGCTCAAGCATCCTTATGAAAATATGGAAATGTAATTTGTCGAGTGTTCCTTGTGGAAACCATAATCCAATTATGAAGTCATATCAAAGCAAAAGTTCTAGCTGCAGAGAAAGGGAGAGAGACCGAGCAAGAATAGGAAATTGGTCATAAAACCTGCATAGAGAGAGAGAGAAAAAAAAACTGATCAAAAGAAGTCTTTTATTCCAAGAAGGGGGAAAAAAGAAAAAGAAATTCACATTCGGTCCACAGGCTTGTTGGGTGGTATTGAGAATTTAGGCTGAAAAGGACATCTGTGTCTCTCAGACATCAATTTGAGTACTTACGAGCCAGAGACTCATTTGTTACGAGACTTCAAAAGGTTCAGAGTCTTCCCTACTAAGCTGCATATTCAGTGGATGTTCTGTCTGAGGTTGAAGAGACCGTGGAGAATGTTTTTTTTGTACTGTATTGTTTGTTTTTCTGCCTTTGCAATGTTAGCCTAGTGACTGAAGTGTAAGTTTTCCAGATCTAGCAGCAAGAGCCCTTCATTGTCAACACTCGTACGCTGGATGCTCAAGGCACGCTTTGTTTCTGACTGCTGTCACAGTCTCGGCATCAAGGTAAACATCCCAACAAAACCTCATTAGGAGGATCGCACCAGCTGATGTTTGTGGAGTGTGTGTGTGGAGTGGAGGAAATTAGCTGATCGTGCCATCATAATGACTTCAGTGTGTAAAAGAGCAGCCGCTCATGGTTTATGTCGACGTGACAGATGAGGTATAAGGGGAACTACTTTCTGTGGCAGGACCAACCTTTCAGTTGAAGTCAGAATTATTAGCACCCCTGTATATTTTATTCCCCCCAATTTTTGTTTAACGGAAAGAGGAACACATTTCTAAACATAATAGTTATAATAACGAATTTCTTTTTTACTTTACTAGATATTTTTCAAGATACTAACATTCAGCTTAAAGTGCAATTTAAAGGCTTAATTGGGTTAATTAGACTAGTTAGGGTAATTAGGCAAGTCATTGTATAATGAAGGTTTGTTCTGTAGACAATCGAAAATCAATATTGCTTAAGGGGGCTAATAATATTGACCTTAAAATGGTTTTTAAAAAATTAACTGCTTCTATTCTAGCCGAAATAAAACAAATAAGACTTTCTCCAGAAGAAAAAATATTATAGGAAATACTGTGAAAGATTCAGCAAAAAGGTCGCTGGTTCGAGCCCCGTCTGGGTCAGTTGGCGTTTCTGTGTGGAGTTTGCATGTTCTCCCCGTGTGCGCGTGAGTTTCCTCCGGGTGCTCCGGTTTCTCCCACAAGTCCAAAGACATGCGGTACAGGTGAATTGGGTAAGCTAAATTGTCCGTAGTGTATGAATGTGTATGGGTGTTTCCCAGTGATGGGTTGCAGCTGGAGGGGCATCCGCTGCGTAAAACAAGAATAAGTTGGCGGTTCATTATGCTGTGGCGACCCCAGATTAATAAAGGGACTAAGCCGAAAAGAAAATGAATGAATGAATAAAACAAGGGCTAATCATTTTGACTTCAACTGTATGAAAACTAACCATGCTTTTATGTCAACTGTAGTTAAACCATGGTAAACCACACAATGAACTAGTAATGAACACTTTTGTTATGGAATTTGAAGTAAATCCATAGTAGCTACAAAATGAACCATGATTTTTACAACAGCATTTGAAGTATAACCATAGTAACTACAAAATGAAGCATAGTTTTATTATGTAGGAACCATGACTGTAGTAACCATATTACAGGGTCATAGTACTACTACAATATTACTATGATCTCAAAACCACATTAAGCACCAAAATTCTACAGCTGTGGCATTTGAAGTAACTAAAAAAGTAACTACAAAAATAAACCAGGGCGGCACGGTGGCTCAGTGGTTAGCACTGTCGCCTAACAGCAAGAAGGTCGCTGGTTCAAGTCTTGGCTGAGCCAGTTGGCATTTCTGTGTGGAGTTTGCATTTTCTCCCTATGTTGGCGTGGGTTTACTCTGGGTGCTCCGATTTCCCCCACAGTCCGAAGACATGCGCTATAGGTGAATTGGGTAAACAAAATTGGCCGTAGTGTACAGGTATGAGAGTGAGTCTATGGATGTTTCCCAGTACTGGGTTGCAGCTGGAAGAGCATCTGCTGTGTAAAACATATGCTGGATAAGTTGGCGGTTCATCCCATTGTGAAAACCCCTGATAAATAAGGGACTAAGCCAAAGGAAAATTAATGAATGAATGAAAAATGAACCATTGTTTGACTACAGCATGTGCAGTGAAAGTAACCATAATATGAAGCATAGTGTTACTACAGTGGATTGAACTGCATTTTTTTTAATAAGTAAATATTTGATTGAAAACATTTTTACTACTGCATTGCAATGCTTTAATCACCAATTATTATTTTTTTGCAAAATTGTAGTTTTTTCTAAGTCATACTGGCACATGTATATCTTTTTACAAGGTCTTAATTGTTGTTGTAGACTTGCATAACTTTCATTACATAGAATACAACCAACCCAGGCTCATTCTGAAAACGTACCTCTTTATACATTTCTAGAGACCATCAAATACGTCCCAGGAGGTTTTTTTTTTTTTTTTATCCACCAGAGGCCGCTGTTAACTGACTGTTTGAATGACTGACTGACTGACCAATCGACTGACCCATTCTCCCCTTCCCTAAACCCAACCAATAGTATTTTAAAAAGCGCAGAATGACCTGCCTTCCCTAAACCCAACCGACAAATTTAAAAAGCAGTTCAGAAAAAGAAAAGCCCTCGTCTGATTTTGATCACGTTTTACCACATTCTCACCCTGTTGTTTACTTGTTTATTTATTTGTTTGGCTTTTGTTTTTGTCTTACCTGCTTTCTGGAACCGTTCTTCACCAGACTCGAACCGCGTCATCGTGGTCAGCTCCTCTCTGCATCTCAAGTCCACCGACGTACACGCAGAGCTAACTGGACAAACTGGTAACAGCCGGAAAACCGTCCATACGCAGGTAAGCGGTCAGCTGGTAAGCGTGAAAACGGAACAGCGTCATACCGCCCCGTATTGTTCATTTAAAAAATGAAATGCAGCCATACGTACTTCTGGCTACATAATTCATGATCTCCAGAAATGTATATAGGGCTACGTTTTCAGAATGAGCCTATGTTGAATACAACCTACTGTTATGATTACTATAGATTTACTGCAGTATTAAAACATATGTGTTTACAGTTATGGTTTTTACAGTGTCATAGGATTACTACAATATTACGATAGTAAAACCATAGTCTCAAAACCACAGTATTTGAAGTAAAAAAAAAGAATAGTAAGTACAAAAATTAACCATGGTTTTACTACGGCATGTGAAATAAAACTGTAGTAACCATAAAATGAAGGATAGTTTTACTACGGTGGATTGAACTGAATCTTTTTGTTTATATGTAAATATCTTATTGAAAATCTTTTTTTACCACTGCATTGCAGTGTTTTATCACCAATTATTATTTTTTGTAAAATTGTAGTTGAGTCATACTGGCACATGTAAATCTTTTTACAAGGTTTACATTGTTGTTGTGCCTCACAGTGGCGCAGTGGGTAGCACGTTCGCCTCACAGCAAGAAGTCGCTGGTTCGAGCCTCGGCTGGGTCAGTTGGCGTTTCTGTGTGGAGTTTGCATGTTCTCCCTGTGTTGGCGTGGGTTTCCTCCGGGTACTCCGGTTTCCCCCACAAGTCCAAAGACATGCGGTACAGGTGAATTGGGTAGACTAAATTGTCCGTAGTGTATGAGTGTGAATGGGTGTGTATGGATGTTTCCCAGAGATGGGATGCAGCTGGAAGGGCATCCGCTGCGTAAAACATATGCTGGATAAGTTGGCGGTTCATTCCACTGTGGCGACCCCAGATTAATAAAGGGACTAAGCCGAAATGAAAATGAATGAATGAATGACATTGTTGTTGTAGATGTGATTGCATAACGTTCATTACATGTAATACAACCTGCTTTGGTTCTGTGGTTCCTACTGTTATGATTTACTGCATATAGATTTACTGCTGTAATAAAACAAATGGTTACAGTCATGGTTCTTACAGTGTCATATTATTACTAAAATATTACGATAGTAAAACCATAGTCTCAAAACCACAGTATGCACCAAAAAAACAACAACATGGTTATTAAAGCCATATAAGTAAAGTTTTACTATAGTAAATATTCATAAGGGCACTGCTCGCTTTTGAGGTGACAACCATTTTCTGCATCATTTCGTCTGGTTTTCTTGTACTTTGTAAAAAGAAGCAGGCACAGTAAGTCAAGCAGCTCTGATGGCCACGCTCATGCGATGCATTTGACACAATCATGAGTTTGGCTTTTACAGAACTCTGCTTTATCCCTGACTGATCTCTCTGATTTGTTTTTTAGTTTTACGTCCATCATGTTGATAGTAAGCGATCAGTACGCTGGAGTTACTTTTAGTCAATTAGTTGGAGATTTAAATTGGCCCTGTCAGCTCTCATCACTGCAGGCCTTTGGGTGATTAACATTGCTTAAAAAGTGAGGCGCCTTCACTCGGAGAGTGAGGACAGGCACAACGGGATTACCCTGAACAAAAAGATGATAAACAGAGACATTTTGTGTCAACACAGGCTCATTGAAAACATGTGCTTCAGCCTAAATTGTGTAGTCGCAAAAAAGTATTTAAACACATTGGACTTCAGTTTCTAGGTAAAATTGCTAAGGGCCAGTTTGATGCCATTGGCTTTTGAGCCTTTTTACACTAATGATACTTACTGTAAAAAGCGATTAGTTGATTTTTTGTTGTTGCCTGAATTGTTAAGTAAACAAACTATGTGCACATGGGCAGAATTGCTAGGCCTATTTTAGCCCCCCATCCCCCCCGATAATTTGAATATCCTAGAATCGCCCCGTATGTGCATATTTATAAAAGTTAAGTCAATGGGTTTACTGACTTTAAAAAAGAAAAAGTAAAGTCAACTTGTGGCTTTTTTAAAAGTAAAGTATCTAGTTGCTTGTTACAGTGTCTAACAAGCCCTGTCTTCTCATGAACGTGCACAAAAAGGATGTTCAAAATGTAAAAAATAAAATAAAAATAAAAATGCACCTTAAGAAATTAATTTCAAAATCACAACAATGTAAACAGTGCCCCCTAGTGGATTTGTCATCCGAAACGTGCAACAAACATACTCGGAGCAACATATTTTACATTTCGCTATGTAAAGGTTCATCATTGAAGATGGTCTGTATACCTAGTAACTAGTTATATGCAAAATCCCATCTTTTATCGCCAAATATATACTTATATAGCATAAGTATAGTTAATAAGCATAAGTTAATAGCATGCAACTGTTTGGGGTTGGTAAGTTTTTTTTATTAGCTTTGAAACAGCGCTGTATTTATTTGACCAATAGTACAGTAAAATAACAATTTAGCAGTTTTAAAATAATTGATTTTGACATATGCAAGGGATACTCATTAAAAGACTGCACGGCAAGCTGTTGATGATCCCGGTTATTTCGTGGTCGTTTGCCAAGTCATAGACAAGTAAAATTAGTTGCTATTTGCAGCACAATATTTGACAGAATTAACTACTATTATTAGATCTTCTAGTCCTCATTTTGAGTCAGTCACAGAGGAAGTGCATGCACAAGAGAGATCATGTGTGTGCAATAAATGACACAAGCATATCTAATAGCTTATAGTAACGTGTTAGCTACCCTTCGCAAATATTTTGGAGCAAATTTGCACAGCATATCAGCTCGCCGGTGAAGCACACTTCTGCGCTATTGATATTACACAGATGAATGAAGGCTCTGGCAACTGTCACGGAGATACTATGGTTACTGCTAATGTATAAAGGAAACGCATTTATGTTCGAACTGTGATCAAAACTGACTGGAACTACCTGTGCATGATGAATAAATTAATATTTTATCGCACACCTTCCATCCAATCAGAATCAAGAATTTCAACAGACAATGGAATAATTAAAAATACAATTTCTTCATGGGTGTCACGGTTAACTCACTCACAAACGCACGGATCACAGGAATGATCAAAAACATGCATTTATTTACAAAAACATTCACAACAGGCACTGGAACATCAAACCGCAGGTAGGACATGGAGTATGACAATACAATACTGGACAAAGAACTAAACCAGTACAGGGGTATAAATACACAGGACAAGATTGAAGAGATTACAAATGGGGTGATACTTCAGGTGGAACTTAGTGACGTTTTACAAACTAATTGCGGCTGGTCTCTCATCTGTAATCAGCAATAATCCAATCAGATTGATCCAAGCCTACAATAAATAGAACGATTTCACCCTACTGTCTTAAGCCGTCACACTGCACTTTTCTCCCCATAGACTTCCATTAATATGCATGCGAATGCGGCAGACCAGAAACGCAAGCTCATGCAACAAGTTTCGCAGTTTGCTGCATTGCAAAGTTCAAGCTTGGTGAACTCTGATCTTTGATTGGTCTCACGCAGTCAGGTGATGCGATTTCGCAGGTCAAAACATGACCTCTCTGTACAGAAATGTTAAATGGAGGACAATTGCTCGCTTTTTTAAATGTCTAATCATCTTGTTTAATCCTGCCCCTTTTCGCAGCGCCATGCGACATAATTTCGCATGCTCAAACTCTAGTGAGACCATGGCATTATCTTCGTTTTGCAAGAATCCCCCCTTTCACCCTATCTCCTCCTTTTACCAGGCGAAGCTCTCAAGACCTACCCAATCTCGGACACCCTTATATGTTTATTGACCAGACGGGAGCCCTGGGCTCAATTATCTCCAAGCTCAGGGTTCTCTCCCGGGACAGCATGCTAAACCTGCTAATAGTGTCAAGCAATACCTAAGTGTGAACTCTTGAATGAACATTAACACACATCGGGAAAACAGAACAAAGGAGTCACATGACAGACACAAGCACATGAAACAACACATGACACTACACAATACAGACACACCAGACTTGTGACAATAAAAATATATTTTACACACAATAAATACATAAATAAACAAATAAATAAATAAATAATATATAAATAAATATATATAATAAATAAATAAATAATAATAAAAATAGTAAAAGAAAATTGCCATTACATTTTCCATATACACACCTACACTGGAAAAGGCCTCATTGGAACAAGTTAAATAAATTACTTCTTACACCTAAAAGAATGAAGTTTTTCCAACTTATTTATTACTGAAAACCATAATAAATGAAGTGGAAACTAATTAATACATGTAATTGTAACAAGCGTAAGTAATTTGTTTGCTTCATACACTGTAAAAAGTGAAAACGTAAACAACTTTTGGCTTCTAAAATTTTGTTAATCAGTTTTTTGTGCACTTTTTTTTTTTTCCAAGTAGGGAAAAATAATAAAATTATATATTTAAAATCTATATTTCCATACTAGGCAACACGATGGCTCAGTAGTTTGCACTGTCGCCTCACAGGAAGAAGGCCATTGGTTCGAGTCCCGGCTGGGTCAGTTGGCATTTCTGTGTGGAGTTTGCATGTTCTCCTCGTGTTCGTGTGGGTTTTCCCCACAGTCCAAAGACAATATAATATAGTATAAGTGAATTGAATAAACTAAATTGGCCATAGTGTATGTGTGTGAATAAGTGTGTATGGATGTTTCCCAGTACTGGGTTGCAACTGGAAGGGCATCCGCTGTGTAAAACATATGCTAAATAAGTTAGTGGTTCATTCCGCTGTGGTGACCCCTAATGAATAAAGGGACTAAGCCAAAAGAAAATGAATGAATGAATGAATAAATAGATATTTCCATAATTTTGCATACATTACTTCAAAGAGAAATCTGACATGATAATGAATTGAAATGTGTAGCACTGTTACTCGTATTGTTTTGTAAAAGGATTCGCTCTATTTATAGACATGACCTTCAGAATATGGTTATTTCTGGTGCTAAGGTGTTGCAAAGATAATTGGTTCTTCTTCTTGTATGACTCCTCAATGAATATTTCTGTAGGACAAAAACACAAGAGTGCAGTGTGTGTGTATGTGTGCCTTTGCTGCATTATGAGCAATTATACTTAAATGTCCTTCATCCCGAAGCGTGTTCTTGAATGGGGGGCAGGAGGGTTTCCCTAATCAGTCCTGGTGACCCGTCAGGGCTGTTCCGTGTTACCCCAAGTGACCCTTGTTGGAAAATGACTTATGGGAGGATGAATGTACGACTCTATATGCCAGTCACAGCCTGATAGGACATTTAGAGCAGACAGGTCTTGCATGACTGTGCTGGGATGTCTGTTTTCACCTCGGAATGACAAACTATACATATATCACAGCTGTCAAACAGGAGGACAGTTGTGAAATATGATGAAAGATTACACCTATACTGTAGATGTACACACACACACACACACACACACACACACACACACACACAA
>CAIGQW010055024.1:17883906-17903480 GCA_903798125.1 Danio choprae | reverse complement strand
ACAAACAAACAAACAAACAAACAAACAAACAAACAAACAAACAAACAGCCTTCATGAGCAAGTCATTTAAACTGTGCATTCAAAAACACTCATCCATTTGTAAAATAAATGTGATTGTGTGAATGAGTGAGTCACTGAATCATTCCTTGAACATAATTGTTCCATAAAAAGTCAGTATTCTTTTAGAAAACACAAATTACTTTATAATGAGTTCATTTAATTATTATTTGACAGTTTTTGTGGATATTAGACTTAAATAGTTTGTCCCAAATCTCTGATAAATGCAGAAAAAAACCCTAGTGACTCTTTTTGAATGAGTCAGTGAATCATTCATTCACCATATTTATTCAGAAGTTAAATAAACTGACTGTTATTAAGACATTTTATTAATATGCAATTTGTTGAAAAACGAAACAATTCGGGAATTAAATAAAGTACTTTACGAATGGGTCATTGAATCATTCACCCAACTGATTCATTCTACCTTTATGAAAAATTCGCAAGTGATTCATTACACAAATGGATTATTTTAGAAACAAAACAAGTGACTATTATTGAACAAATCATTGAAAAATTATAAGTTGACTGTCTCAATGCATGTGCCATTTGAATTTGAGAAGCAAATTTCAAGAGAAACAAAAAATGTATAAAATTTAGTTGAAATTTTGTAGTTTGTCATTTTTTTTCTAATATTTCACTTAAATATTGAACTTTAAATGTATTATCTTTCTATTTCTAAAGATGTTCTAAAGACTAAAATATTATTTTAATAAATATATCCATTTACTAAATCTGTTTTGTTTAAATGTACCAAAGTATTTGACCTATATTCACTGAGAAATGGATACAAATATTCATTTTCACAATGGGGTGTACTCATTTATGTTGAGCACTATAGGTGATCTCTGTGTGTACATGTTCAATGAAGTGTATCTGCGTATTAAGTGTATGTGCTGTCCTTGAAGTCTTCAATAGTTAACCATATGAGCCTAATGCTAGCCGATTTATAAGTAAAGCACATCAAGCCTCACAGTTTGCTGTGCAACTACTACAACAGAACCCAATGCACGTCCTGCCACAGTTCACATCAGCATGACTGAAACATTCACCCCAGATCTGGGGGAGCGTGGCATAGGATAGAGCTCACAGCATTTGTCCGATGAAAGAAGGGCGGCCTGTCAAACGTTTTGTAGATTAATCAGCAATGACACATCCATGGGGTCAGCGGGAGAAGAAGGCCTCCCTCGGGCTCCTCAGCTCCCCTAATCAAGCGCTCTGTCGGCTCTCAGAGCTTTTGCTTTTTTGACTTTGAGGATGAGGCGGTAATCCAGCCCGAGTTCTCTTTAGAGAGCTGTGCTACCTGGAATTCAAAACAATTATAATCGACATCCCGCCACGGTCGGATCAGGTTTCGAGCGTGCGGTCAGGAATCTAATCGGATTCCCTCCCCACAGGTCTCCGGCAATCAGCGGTGATATCTGAGGACTTAATGCCATTTTGTAGAAAGGGTTAAAGAAAAACTAAACATTGTACTACATTTGCAGGGTAATGTAGTACATGTGAAGGCATGGAAGCATGAAAGCCTAGAATTACATCCGCGATCATGAGCTGAACTGTAGAGTGGCAGGTCCCACAATGTGACGGCTGTAAATAAAACCTGTGCTAACCTTCACATTCTAGTGGATGTAATAATGAGAAAATAAAAGTAATTGGTTGTGTTGTGCTTTTACGCTTTTAACTTCCTTTAGTGTGTAATGATCTGCAAAGTCACTCCAAACGGAGTCATTCTCATATTGATAAGCACTGTTTCTTTAGGGTAGTTTCCTAGTCGCTGACATCATCTTCAACAGGGAAAAACTCTAATGACAGACGGCTGCTTCTCACTCGGGGCTGTTCATGCAAATGAGGGAAAGATTGTCACTAATGGGCAGGGCTTTTCCCTGCTGATGACACGTATTAAGGGAGAATGTCAATCAAAGTGTTTTTGCAGACTGTTTTTATCTATTGTGATTACTCAATTCATCTTCATTTCTATAGCACTTTTACAATGTAGATCGTGTCAAAGCAGCTTAACGTAAAAGATTGTAGTAAATTGAAACTGTGTCAGTCCAGCTTTTTAAGTTCAGTTTAGTTCAGTTCAGTTCAGTGTGGTTTAATTATAAAAAAAAATAGAATTAATGTTTATCATTAGAGGCTAGATATATTCACACACTATTTTCTCATTATTAGTTGTGTGGCAACAAAGTAATTGCATGACCAGTGACATTGTGCTTAAATGGTTCTGTTGTGCTTTTACGCTTTTAACTTCCTTTAGTGTGTGATGATCTGCAAAGTCACTCCAAACAGAGTCATTCTTTATATTGATAAGCACTGTTTCTGAACTCAATCAAACACCTTGGTTGTTGTCACAATATCCCAGATTCGAGTAATTGTTGGTCAAGTGGGCGGGGCCTGATTCAGTTAGTTAGTAGTGTGTTGTCTTGATGTCCACAACATATGTATCACAGATCTAATATATTGATACACATGCAATTCTCCCCCAACTACTTACAGTTTAAATCTCAGGTGTCCTGTCAGAATATGTATGTGTCCAATACCTTGACATTAGGGCTGGGCAATTAATTAAAGGTGATTTTGTATTTTGTCAAGTCGGTTCTATTAAATCTCCAGCACATGCTTTAAAGGGGACCTATTACATCCTTTTCTGTAAGATGTAAATGATGTCCCTGGAGTGTGTATGTGAAGTTTCAGCTCATAATATCACACAAGCAATGTTTTAGAACTCTTTGAAACTGCCCCTTTTAGGCTTTTATCCTAATTGGGCCGTTTTGGTGACTGTCGCTTTAAATTCAAATGAGATTGGACTCTTTTAAGAAGAAGGCAGAGCTACAAACACCACAGCATAGTGGCAGATTCAAAACAGGACTAATGTTACAGAAATCGATTTAAGACATGTGAAATATGCAGATTTTAGTCGCATTATTGAAGTGCAGTACAGACATGTAGACACCTTAAACTATTGCTGTCAGGTAGGATTTTCACCGCATTTTGCGACAGGATATTCCATACACACACGGCTGTTTGACACTATTCTCTGCACCTACCAAGTCAGTAAAGGACCACAGACACACACAATGTGAAATGCTGAGGTTTTTTTTTTTTCTCCCATTTGGTGTGCGGTATCAAATTCCATTACAACAACACTCTTCCAGCAGTTCATAGTCACATCCAATACCATGTTTGTCATGGGGGGCATGCATGAAATGTTCCCGAATGAAACTGAAAGTGCCAAACTGCAGTTAAAGTCGACAAATCAAAAATGAAACACGTTAATCGAGTTATGTGCTATACCATTTCAAACAGGAACATTCAAAAAGCAACTCATGTAAACACCTTAATCATATTATTGTCTTATTCAGATTAAGGCAAATAATTTGATTACTGATGTCCATGTAAACGTAGTCATTGACAATACTCTGTCTTCAACTACAGTAGCAGTACTTGATTACAGTAGAATACTGCACATTCCGAATATGCAGTACGTTATTGTAAAAGTTGACCCACAATGCAGTGCATATTACAGTAGTGAACTGTAAAGAATGTATGTGGTATTTTACTAGCCGTTTTTGCAGTAAATAGCTGTAAAATTGCCACAAATATAACTGTGTGGCTTTGAATCCCATGTCCTTCAAATTTACAGTCATTTATTCAGTCATTTTCCTTTGGCATAGTCCCTTTATTCATCAGGGGTCACCACAGCGGAATGAACCACCTACTTTTCCAGTATATGTTTTACGCAGCGGATGCCCTTCCAGCTGCAACCCAGCACTGGGAAACATCAATACACACTATACACACAATCATTAACACACACACTCATACACTACGGCCAATTTAGCTTATTCAATTCACCTATATCGCATGTCTTTGAACTGTGGGGGAAACCGGAGCAACTGGAGGAAACCCACCACAACAAGGGGAGAACATGCAAACTCCTCACAGAAATGTCAACTGACCCGGCTGGGACTTGAACAAAAGACCTTCTTGCTGTGAGGCGACAGTGCAAACCACTGAGGCACCGTGTCGCCCTTTCCAGTCATATGAATACAAAAAAGTCAATAAAACCGAGGCAGAAAAAAGATATTTGACTACTAGATAAATTGAATATTTGTCAAACAAGGGCATCTAATAGTTTCCTCCAGTAAGACCACAGTCTAATCCACGTCGTTTATCACAAATGTGCGTAATGAGTCATATTGCAGCATTCAAAGTGGCTGCAAGAGACAGAGGAGAATTTCAACAAAGATAACAAAAAGAACTAATTGTCAGTGCTGGAGAGGAACGCAGCATTGCGCTACAGCAATTAACTCAATCTCTGGGAGGACTACAAAGAGAAGAACAGGATGAAAAAGTGTCACTGAGTGTTGGAGTAAAACGGCGAGTCAGTTGTCGCCTCAAGCTGTAAAGAGAGGAATGTCCTTACATTGCTAATTATGTCTGAGCTCATTTTTCCCACTTTTTGTCACTTCACAGTATAGAAAGGGCACACACAAAAATATGAACTATCTGGTTGACGGACTAGCTAGCATACGTGCACACTACTATTTAGAGGAAGTTGATTGAATGTTTGTTTTTGAATTTTAAAAGGATAGGGCTGTCATCATTTATGAATGCTTCGCTTGTTTACAAGTCTGAATTTGCCAGGGGTATGATTAATTTCAGGCTTGACTGTATATACAATAAAGCAATACACAAGGTATTTATTCATTCATTTTCCTTCGGCTTAGTCTCTATTTCAAGAGTCGCCACAACGGAATAAACCGCTAACTGTTCTGGCATACGTTTTATGCAGCGGATGCCCTTCCAGCCGCAACTCAGTACTGGGAAACACCCATACACACCCATTCACACACATACACTTCAGCCAATTTAGTTTATTCTATTCACCTATACTTCCTGTCTTTGGATTGTGGGGGAAACCGGAGCACCCAGAGGAAACCCACGCGAACACGGGGAGAACATGCAAACTCCACACAGAAATACCAACTGGCCTAGCCTGAACTCTAACCAGCGGCCTTCTTGCTGTAAGGCGACAATGCTCACCACTGAGCCACTGTGCTGCCCATTACACAAGGTATTTTTAAAGTTAAAGTATTATTTTTGCAGCTTAGGTCAATATCATAATACTGTACATTGTGATAAAAACTTAAGCAACAGAAAAATGTATACCGCCAGAAGCCTGAAAAAAAATATTTACTGGATTTGCTACATTTTTTTTAAAGCTAAGTGGTTGCAAACAATTAATATGGGCTGAATTTAAACAAACAAATTACATTTAGTAATGTTCAACTTAATTTGTTACCTTAAAAAAAATTGTGTAAATCCAATGAATAATTTTTTTTGAGTATTTGACACTCAAAAAGTTTTATCCAGCAGTTGAACTGTATGCATTTGAGTGTTGTTACATTGTATTTTGTGTACTTAGGTTTCTATCAGACCAGTCAGCTGTAAAAGTTTTCTGGAGGAAGATTTGGTGTAGACCCAAACCTAGATTCCAGAGAAATGTCCTTCCACTGAGTCGGCCAACCTGACTTCCTATCACTGTAAAGCTGGCATGCCATCAGAATGCCAATCAACAGTCCTGATAGAATCTCAACAGCTGCGAGTCAATTTGGATTAGCTCCCAGAGTCTCTCTCCTCGTGAATTGGAGAGAACCATACATCCATATGATGCTGTAATCCAGTGCGATCCAGAAACATCATCACCGTGCGTGTAGGAGATGCTTCTGGGGCTTTAGATGAGTACCCTGCTTGCAGTATGAACTAAAATACGCAGCACTCTCTGTGGTTGCATTATGAACAAAGACCCATTCTCTTGGAGTCTAAAAGACATTTACTATTAAGCAAAATTATTGATTTGAAAGCCTAAAAAAACTGAACTGAACTAAGCTGGATGGGGATCCAACAGCAAACTGACCCAAGCTGAACAATGAAGCTATTTTCTTCAGCAGAGCTTCTGAATTGAACTCATTTCATAATTGATGAACACAGTTTGAAATAAATAAATTTAAAACATTCAGTTTATTAGCTGAATAAAGAAACCATTGTCTTTTCAGAGCTGCTTTACAGCTGAATATAACAAATGCGATAAAACTACAGACAAATAACCCAGCGGGCACACAATGTCATAAGATGTTAATATTAGGTTAGATGTCGGGCGACCAAAAATCAATGTATGTTATTTTGACGTCCAATAACAAAGTAAAATGATGTTGATATTTGGTTGTTTTTAGGTTGTGTTGGTAAGTGACCAAAATCCAACGTCGAGCCAACTTAAGCCAACGTCATATTGACATCAAATACTGACATTTATTTGTCAGGTATGGCAACCAAAATCCAACGTCTGATAGACATCATAGTGGTAACATCTACACAACGTCAAGCTGACGTCAACGTTGATATTTGGCTGTTTTTAGGTTGTGTTGGAAAGTGACCAAAATGCAACATCTGTCCGATGTTAGACACTGACATCAGTCTGACTTGGGTTCTGATGTCAACCCGATTTTCATTTCCACACAAAATACAACGTCACACGACGTCGGGGTTCAACGTCAATATAACATCATGTTAATGTACTGTGCCTGCTGGGAATCTGATGTCAAATGAAAAACAAGATTATATTTCTTACCCTATTGCCAGACTATTTCGCTTGTTCTTACTTAATTTTGGCACATTATTACTTATTCATTCATTCATTCATTTTCATTTCGGCTTAATCACTTAGAATCTGGGGTCGCCACAGCAGAATGAACCGCCAACTTATCCAGCATATGTTTTACGCAGCGGATGCCCTTCCAGCTGCAACCCATCTCTGGGAAACATCCATGCACACCCATTCACACTTATACACTACGAACAATTTAGCTTACCCAATTCACCTATACCGCATGTCTTTGGACTTGTGGGGGAAACCGGAGCACCCGGAGGAAACCCACACAAACACGGGGAGAACATGCAAACTCTACACAGAAACGCCAACTGACCCAGCCGAGGCTCGAACCAGCGACCTTCTTGCTGTGAGGCGAACGTGCTATCCACTGCGCCACCGTGAGGCCCATTATTACTTAAAACAAGACAATATTTTTAGCTTGTCTAGAAAACGCTTCTTGATTTAAGAATTTTTTGATATTTGGACTAGACAAGACCAAAACAGTGCAAAAACGTCCAAGCAGGTGTATTTGAGCAAGTTGGAACTAAACTCAGCAGAACAGCAGAAGTATCGGACAACCGTTATCTTCACAGTACATTTACTTTGTTTCATCACATGTCCAGTGGCTGGCAATGTGAACACCCCTTTACACCTCTAAGCCTCAGTAACCATTACTTCTCTAATGAAGGCCCACTATTAATGTCTGCAAGAGATGTTCTCTTCACCGAACAATGGAGCGCCATCACCACTTTGGACAGGTTTTAGTCACACATGCCACTCTCGAGACTGACTGTCTTTCAGGCAAAACCAGCCATGCTTGCTTTCAAAGGAGTTTCGGAGCATCTTGTGACACTTTCCCACCTCCCATTGTGTTCGGCAGCCTGGGCTGACAGAACTTCCATTGATCCACTCCAGAGCTACGATAATTGGACCATTAAGACGTCAGAGAGACAGCCGGCACGTAGCTTCACTGTGATCTGTATAGCATGACTAGCCTAGAGCTCCAATCCCATATCGTTTCATTGTAGCGAACCGACCCGCCTGTTTTTAATGTCATTGGACAGTTTAACTAGCAGACATTATGGAATTTGTGTGGTCGCGCTGAATTGTTTGTGTCATCGATCATTTAATGGTAGTTCTGGCAGAATGACCCAAGATAACAAACCGAGTATTAATGGGCCAGGGGCATCCTAGCATTTGGCATCACCGTGGTCTTGTGCTCTTATTGCTGTACTTTCAAACGCTACAGTTTTGAATGCTCAGTATAATACAACTCAGTTCATTAAATATATTTCCTACACAATTTGATTAAAGAGTTGACATTAAGATGAACTTCAGAATGCTTACAACATAGATTGAGTTTACAATGTTTTCTTTTGCTTACCTCCTTGATGTAAATGTTTTCCAAATTTACCAAAACTTTATTTATTTTTAAGTCTACATTAGGTTTTGAATACTACATTATTCAAGTTTGGGTAACACTTTAGTTTAGGTCACAATTCACGTTGTTTGGAACAAGGAAACTTTTTTTTTAGTTCATTTTCATGAACTATCCTTTAATAGCTTTATGTATGTTTAGGTCTTATTACACTTTAAAATACTGTGGCAGTGTACTGTAGAGAGTTTTGTAAGGCATTCACTTGCCTAGTCAACATACACTTATCTCATTGGTAGCTCATTTTGGGCTGGGCTAAATCCGTCTCCAGCTAATTTAATCTTCTCCAAAAAATATTATTCGTAGTTCCTGTAGAGTTTCTACCTTTGCATTGATGCCATAGAACCATTTTTGGTTCACCAAATAACTTTTATCTTCAGTCCTAAAAAACTTTTTTTCTTAGTGTGAAAAATGTGAAAAATCTAAAAGAAACATTTCCCACTATAAAGAGCAGTATGGATTATATGGATGTTAATGATTCTTTGTGGAACCATGAACGCCAATAAACAACGTTGGAGCTGTATTTTTATTTGTCAGCTGTTGTGGTTTCTCCTGTTCATATTGGATTTTCGGTAACACTTTACAATTACAGTACATGAATAATGATGTATTAACATGTAAAGTAAACATTACTTTATTATAAATTAATAATGAGTTAATGCATTCACTAATCATGAACTAACTTTACGACATGAGTCACGTGAGTTCATGTGTGAAAAACGACTACCTTAATTACTTGTTAGTACATGATTGTTTTTTAATTAATGTATTAATTAACACATTAGTTAATGCTTAATTTAACCACCATGAACTCATGATTTGTTAATGTATATTTATATCATGACTTTACTTGGAGGGGCACATCATCATTAACCCATTCTGAACTACTCATTAACTCCTTATGCATGTCCATCTAGTGCGTTTACACTGAATAACAATAGAAAAGTGTTCTGTCAAAATCAACATGAACAGTTTAAACACAGGAGTTGATGAGTAGTTAAGGATGAGTTAATGGTGATGTGCCCCTTCAAGTAAAGTTACGACATAATAATACATTAACAGCTCATGAGTTCATGTTGGCTACATTTATCTTAAACTTAAATGTTAATTAATACATTAATTAACAACATGAACTAACAAATAATTAAGGTAGCCGTTATTCACACATGAACTCACGTGACTCATGTTGTAGTTAAAGTTAGTTCATGATTAGCGCGCGCCTTAACTCATCATTAATTCATAAGAAAGTAATGTTTAGTTTACACATTAATACATCATTATTCATGAACTGTTATTGTAAAGTGTTACCGGATTTTCCTTATATTCCAAAATTTCTTTGCTTTACGGCAAGGCATTAGTTTTTTCTTAGCTCAATAATCTCAAAAACTATATACACTATAAAGATTTATTTTCCCAAAAGTTCTAATAATATGAATGTTTCTTAATGGAACCACAGTTGCCAGTAAAAACAAGCTTTTATTTATTGTTTTGTTAAGCAAGTGCTTATGATGAGGTCATATATTTTGATATAAATTACAACAATTATTTAAAATGCAACACATTTGCTTGAATGAATTTCTCGCTTTTATTTTTTATTAAGCAACTGCTTATGATGATTTACCATTGTCATATATTTTGAAATTACTACCAAAATTATTTAAAGTGCAACTCGTTTGATTGAATGAATTTCTCGCTCTCATATTAAGCCAGATGTGATAAAAACCAAGTGCTAGCTTTAAATCTGTCCTGACTGAACTCCACTGTTTAACAGTCTCGGAGGCCATCTTTACCTCTTCACTCCCTATTCAGCTGGATTTCAAAGACGAGTGTGTGTGTGTGTGTGTGTGTGTGTGTGTGTGTGTGTGTGTGTGTGTGTGTGTGTGTGTGTGTGTGTGTGTGTCCTTGGAGACGAGCTGTTCCAGCTTTCAGCAAAGCAGTTTGCCGAGATCCTATTAGTTAGACATTCTTGGATAGGGTGATTTGAACAGTTTCACTTGTCCACACAGATCGGTTCACCTTGTCCCTCAGGCATCTATTTTCAGACAACTAGTTCTGTACTTTCCTCTCTTGCCATTTTTTTTAGGGGTGGGGATGCCGTTTAATGTCAAACCCACTCTTATCCATTGTATTTGACTCAACAATGATTGTCTCTGCTTCTGGCAATCAATGGTTCTTTCTGTAAAGGCATTTGTGGCTTTGCTTCACTTTGCCTGTCAATAAAGAAAACGACGGCGGACCACATAGACGATAAATGTACTGTAGTCTCTGAAGACGAGAATGGTAAGACGCACCACATGAGACGCAGAATTGCAAAACGTACTCTCAGGATTGAAGATCACAAATTATATTGGCTTTCTGAAAGGTCATCTCTTTATTGCTGTTCTCATTTTTTTTCTTTACTTTTACAGAGTTTTTATCCACTTCTCTCGCTTAACAAAATGACTGGGATTTAGGAACAGGGTATTAAAGAAAAGGTGTATTTTTCTTTTCTTTTTTTTTTTTTTTTGAGTAGACCCCTGCTGTGTGCATTTGATTATCACCTCCTTTTTCAGATAGCATGAAAACATTTCTTCCACTCCAATTTTAAAACTATTTTATTCAAAATGTGAGGCAAAGGTTCTGATATTTCCACAGAAATCATTTAATTGGGCTTCTGAAATGAAAGTTTGTTAATGAAGGAATTATGTTTAATTGCCGTATTAATGAATTTGTACTTTTCTTGAGAGGAAAACACTTATTAAAAATGGCTAACCGGTAATTTTTGGGGAAGTGGCAAAATTGAGAATTATACACTTGAACCATTACGTTTTAAGTGGTGTGAGTGGATTTAAATGTTTAATAGTGCAACAGTATCTTGTGATTAATATTTTAAATTGCCAAAAAAATATATATAAATGTTTTAAACTATATAAATTTTTTTTTATCTAAAACAGTCTACTAGGTGATCTAGATTATGGTCATTGTCACTGATTTAATAATTGAGATAATTCAAAATATAATAAGCAAGTGACTGTCGTTATGTATGTGCCATTGAATCGATGGCTTATTTGGCTTATTTAAAAGCACAGATTTACTCATCAACAAACATTGCTGTTGACTGTACATACACAATCATGTGTCATGAACTAAAGCAAAAGATGTTTTGCGGATTTGAAAAGAATCAATGTCATAACTCATCTTCCCTCTTCCCTCTTGGCTTCAGAAGCCACAGGGATTAGTTTAGTTTTTGTACTGTATGTTTTTCCACTTTTTTAAATGTCTGTAGTTATTTTTTGCATTTTAGCAGTCACCAAGAATCACAGAATCTGGAAAAGACTCCAACACTGGCTATTTGTCTAAATGACTGTAATATCTATGTTTTATCTTTAATGGGCATCCAAAACAAAAAAGCTTTTTAAAAGTCAGAAATGGCTTACAATGTATAACCGTATATAATTTTCCCTCTGGTTTTTGTATTATTTCTATTTTAAAATGTATTTATTTATTTTAAAATTTATTCATTTTTAAATGTATTTATTTTTTTAATTTATTTATTTTTAAATGTATTATTGTTATTATTATTATTATTTTTTTTTACTATACATTTAAAATGTAATTTTCATAATGTGACACCCTTTCTTTATATTTTCTAATGTTCAAAGTTGTTGCAGTTTTATATTGATAGCCGTTTTGAAATCAATAAAAAGGATCACATAATCAGCTACAAATCTTCTTTAATGTTTTACCTAAAGGGATAGTTCACCCGAAATGAAAAGTACGTCATTTATTCATCATCATGTCATTTTAAATCTTTGAGTTTCTTTCTTCTGCTGAACACAAAAGAAGCTATTTTGAAAAATACTGATTGCATAGACTTCTAATAGAAATAAATCATAATCATTTGGAAGTCAATGGCTGGCAGCTACCAGCATTTTCACAATATATTCTTTTATGTTCAACAGAAGAAAAAAAACACTAAACAAAACTGTTTAGAACAAGTGAGGGATGAATAAATGGCGGAATTTCCATTTTTTGGGAAAACTATCCCTTTAAACAAAGTCCCACATATCTTTGATGGAAGTAAATTAACATCAAGTGAAGTTTTATAAACTAATTTCGAGAGGAGCAAGTGATATGATTCATCGTGGCCAGTCTGTCATCTGCAATCATTGATAAACCAATTAAATCATTCCAAGTCTACAATAAATAGCCCATTTTCACCTTACTGTCCTTATCTTCATTTTTGAAGAATCCCCCCCCATCCACCCCATCTCCTACATTTCCTTCTTTACCAGGGGGAGCTCTCGGGACCTGCCTGATTTCGGACCCCCTTTTCATGTTTAGCATGCCAAACCTGCAATTAGCATCAAGTTTCAATATCTAAGTGCGAACTCTTGAATTTTTTGAAAACTGATCCCTTTAAAGTACAAATGAAATCAAAACTAACCATATGATTTTGTTAGCTCACATTGCTAGTTTTATGGTGAACAATTCAACTGTGTATGTCATTAAGAAAGAAAAAAAAAACAAAGTTTGCCCTTGTAATCAAACATTTAAATCTGAAAATGCACTTCCTGATTGTTTTCAGTTAAATTCCCAGGTTACATCTGTCTGAGGTATTGGGAGCGTCTAACATAGCCTACTTATCCACATAAGACATACACGTCAGTTTTGACAACAAACAGAAATGGTGAGGAGGATGAAGTGTCTGTTAGGTTGTATTAAATGAAATGTCTACTTCACTACATCCAATCAGCTCGCAGTTAAAAAAAACACAAAAACAAACCACGCCCACTGTTTTCTCATTTAATATTCCGGTTCATGCAGACTTCAAATGCAGATGGTTGGAAAGGCTTGGTGTGATCCTGAGGATCATCTAGCATAGTGAACTGCAAAGGGACTGATGTGTCATGGAGAATTGCACATCTCTTTTCTTTCCCGACTGGCAAAAGGTCATTCTTCTCCCTGATGCATGACAGACGACCCTCAGCCGTCTCATGGGGTTGTGATAGAATCAATACAGAAGTTGAAATAAGGCCATAACCCTCTCTCGGTCCAGCTTCAATGCTGGTGAAGAGTCACGTGACTAGTGAAGGGGTCTCGGGATGTTGCAGAGCCATGTCTACCCCCTTCCAGACCAGCTCTTTTAAAAGAAACGCATAAAGAAGAGAAAAACGGTGCTCATTAAGTTTCTATTCAGGGCTTATTTTTTTTCCCCTGTCGCTAGCACAGAACAAGCTCTCCTGTCTCGCCCCTGACCCATTCCTTTTTTATTTCTCCAAGTTCCTGCTCACAAGGCCTGTCATATTGTGCTGCCTTCAGTGAATCACGCAGAGAGCTGGATGTGAGTGCCATTCACTTCACATGAAGAGCGATCGTCTTTTGGCCAGGGAGGAAAAGGGCCGAGTACATGCCTGGAGGAAAACCTTCCAGCGCTTTTTGATATTCATCTGAAATCAAACGCTGATCACGGCTCTCCAACGGATTATCAGGAAGAGTTTGACGTCTGATTGCGTCTGAACTTTTTTTTAAAGTGTGATCCCGGTCAAACTATTGTCATGAACAGCTGATGTCTATATGAATGAGGACTTGAGATGAAAAGAATCATTTCAGGCCACATTTCTTTTATAAAACGTGATGGGTAATCAAAGAGGTCAACGTGACAGTTGAGTTGGGATTGAGGAGATCAATAATGCATGTGAAATGATGATGAGTTTTGCATTAATGAAGATCAGTTTCTGTATAGGACTTTAGTTTTCATGAATATGCAGATAATATAATTTAAGAGCATAGTTCATGGAAAACACGCCAACTGAAGTCATCCTTGGCGATTCATTGAATGCAAGTCAACTGGACAGGGTATCATGAAACAGTTATAAACATGACATGACACATGTCAGGAATATGAATGAGATTTTGTGCATGCTTATGATGTCAAATGCCATTTAGTCATGTGCCCAGTTATGTCCTTTTAAATGCAATGGTGACGTTGTTTGAGATGAACAAATGCATCATAGCCCGTCTTTGATAATGTCAAGTCTTCATGCCAAAGACAAAGACAACATAACTTGTCATGAATCAGTCATAAACATGATTGTTATGAGGCCATTATAATTGTGTCATGACATTTACAATTGGAATCATTAATATTTTTCTTGACCCCAATCAGAATGTTACATTAAACTGTGAATGGTCAATCATTAAAATGCCATTAAATATTAATGATGCTGTTTTAAAATAATTTGACAAAGTATTGACACTTTTTAATTTAAATGAATCACAAGTGACCAAAAAAATATTCATGACAATTATAATGGCTCCATGTTTATGACAAATGTTATGTTGTCTTGATAATGTCAAGCTGTTATTACAAAGACATCTCAAACATATGTCATCAATGCATAATTGAAAAAAACAAACTTACATAAAAATGACATAACTGAGCTATTGCTGACACTTAATGACAGATGTCATAAGGATGCATAAAATTCATTCATTCATTTTCTTTTCGGCTTAGTCCCTTTATTAATCTGGGGTCGCCACAGCGGAATGAACCGCCAACTTATCCAGCATATGTTTTACACAGTGGATGCCCTTCCAGCTGCAACCCATCACTGGGAAACATTCATACACTATCATACACTACAGACAATTTAGCTTACCCAATTCACCCCAATTACCCAATTACCCAATTCATAGCGCATGTCTTTGGACTTGTGGGGCAAACCGGAGCACCCGGAGGAAACCCATGTCAACACGGGGAGAACATGCAAACTCCACACAGAAATGCCAACTGACCCAGCCGAGGCTTGAACCAGCGACATTCTTGCTGTGACGCGATCGTGCTACCCACTGCGCCACCGTGAGGTCCCCATACATTTTCATATTTGTTTAATTTTTTTTTTTTACTCTTAGTGCCCTTCAGAAACTAATACTTAAATGTTTTTTTTCTCAGATGGAAAAACAAGTATATTTATTCCCAATTATCTTACATACCACCAGCTCTAAGAGGACCATTTGCATACCTTATTAGTATTCCAAAAAGAGATTAAGTTACTGAACTCGAGTAATCCAATAAAAATGTTATGCATAACTTTAGCATTTTTGCAAAAGCGTGCATTTCCAAATATCTAGCGAAATTTTAAAAGCAACGTTTCCAACGTGCATATTTACATATTAATCTAAACATCTCTCTCAGTGGGATATCCGTTGTCAGTAAATAACTGCACTCGTACAGTACTTCCAATTTAATTTTACTTCAAATGAATCAAAACTTTCATTGAAATCATGAGAACACAAATCATTTAACTTAAAATACAGGTAAAGGTCATCATGTGACGATTAATGAACACTACAGAACGTATTATACATCCAAAAAGTTTTCCAATACGGAAATAACTTTATATTATAGGGAAAGAGTGAAGGAGATAAAAAAAAAAAGTCATACTTGGCGAGATGAAAAAAAATATGGAAAATAAAACCAAAATGAAGAAAACAATTTAAGAGCCTTCTAAGTGCCCGAGGAGAAGGCAGATAATGAACAGATAGAGCAATAAACACAGAAAGCAATACTTGGATTATACGTGGCCTTGCAGGCTGCTGTCCAGTGCTGTTTATTATTTAGCAGGCAGGTTAGTGGGCCTGCAGCAGCAGATTAGATTGCATTGCGTGCCGCGCAATAACGTAGTGAAGACAGCCATGGGCCCGTGAGGTTTCGCGCACTTCTTTCCATGTGGAGAGGAAGCGCAGACAGGAAGCCATTAGTCAACTCGCTTCTCTGTGATCCGCATGTCAATTCTTGGCCCAATTATAGCTTAATGCAGAGCTTCGTGCATGAGAGGATCATGGGAAACATTGTCATTGGGAAAAAGTTGCCAAGTTAGACTTTTTTTTTTTTTTTTAAAGAAGGCAATACAAATCTTTACTTTGTTCCTTATACAGTTTTAATTCTGTTGTATCATGATTAGTGGTTTCTCATAAATATGCATCAGCCAGGAACTGAGTCGGTTTCTAACTGCAGATGGCTAAACCTGCCCAGAGGCTCTGCGAAATGGAAGCCTTGCAGAGGATATTCAGAATGCATCACATTCGCATGCTTATTATATCCGACACGCAATCCTCCGACGATGACGTTCTTGAGATGATATTCACTATAGTATAAATGAGGACGATCTTTTGTTGGATATAATGTGCTCTGTGTTCGTTTGTTTGTTTTTTCTTGCTCCAAGTCTCAATATATGAACTTTCGTATGTCAAACAAATGAGTGCATTAGACAAATGAGTCTTTTTTGTTTTCATGAGCCAAGACACATGCAAGCTCTTAAGTTATATATAACCATGCACTCTTGAAATACATCATTGCAGTATTTCTATAGGGATGTCTCTTGTATGATAAATTGCATGTGCACTTCAGTTTTGGATGGATGGATGGATTGTAATAGACAGACAGACAATAGGATTTATGTAGGTCATAGCATATAGGTGATTACATTAACATACCTGTCTGTTTATTTGAACATTCATTCATTTTCATTTCAGCTTAGTCCCTTTATTAATCTGGGGTCGCCACAGCCGAATGAACCGCCAACTTATCCAGCACATGTTTCATGCTGCGGATGCCCTTCCAGCTGCAACCCATCACTGGGAAACATACACCACAGACAATTTAGCCTACCCAATTCACCTATAGCGCATGTCTTTGGACTTGTGGGGGAAACCGGAGCACCCGGAGGAAACCCACGCCAACACGGGGAGAACATGCAAACTCCACACAGAAATGCCAACTGACTCAGCCGAGGCTCGAACCAGCAACCTTCTTGAGGCCCCCCTATTTGAACATGGTTAAGTTTTTTTTGTGGCTTTTATCTATCATCATTTTTGGTGTTTGTTTGTTTGTTTGTTTGTTTGTTTGTTTGTTTGTTTGTTTGTTTGTTGGTAAAATTGCATACAATTATGTGAGAAACAGTGTTTTAGCTCTGCCTTAACTGAACATCTCATGCTTGTGTTGTGCTGACAGCAAAATGCAATAACTCATTCATTTGTTTTGTGATTGATTCACAGGCTTAATTAGCACAGTGCATTCAGTTCCCTACGAAGCATTTCTTTCAACTGAAAAAAAGATAACATTTGCAATTGTTTTGTCTTGATGTCTTTGAATAGACATTGATGAATTATAGTTCTTACTATTGGTTTTGTAAATGTATGCTACAGCATTGAAATGAAAAATAAAAAATAAAAATTGCAATCACATTCAGAAATTTTCCATTTCAATGCTCTTCCATACATTTACAAAATCAATGTAAATTCAAAGACGGCAAGTTAAAGACAAAAGAAGATATTTTGAGGAATGCTGGAAACCAAACAGTAGACCGTAGCCACTGACTTCCATTGTAGGAAAACTAAAAACTAAAGTGAAAGTGGACCCAACATGGTTTGCCCACCAACATTCTTCAAAGATCTCATTTTGTGTTCACCATAAAAATTAAACTAATTTAGGTACAAATGAAGAGCGAGTAAACAATGACTTTTTTTTTCTTGAAAATGAATTTTTATTGGGCAGCACAGTGGCGCAGTGGGTAGCACAATCGCCTCACAGCAAGAAGGTCGCTGGTTCGAGCCCCGGCTGGGTCAGTTGGCATTTCTGTGTGGAGTTTGCATGTTCTCCCTGTGTTTGCGTGGGTTTCCTCCAGGTGCTCCGGTTTCCCCCACAAGTCCAAAGACATGAGGTACAGGTGAATTGGGTAAGCTAAATTGTCTGTAGTGTATGAGTGTGTATGGATGTTTCCCAGTGATGGGTTGCAGCTGGAAGGGCATCCGCTGCGTAAAACATATGCTGGATAAGTTGGCGGTTCATTCCGCTGTAGCAACCCCAGATTAATAAAGGGACTAAGCCGAAAAGAAAATGAATGAATGAATGAATTAATGAACGAACCTTAAGTATGTATCGTGCCATGAATAGTTTGGGTTAAGGCTAGATGGGATAGAACTGAACATGTGCACATCAATATAGTGTCATTTTTGTGGCACTGTACAACACTAATTTCAGTTTTTGCATTAGTGTAAGGGGTAGGTTTATGGTTGGTGTAAAATTGGTAACAAAACACAAAAGGTTACTGTACACTATTAGACTTTACCGGCTTTTTTACATTGGAATTAATGGTAATAATGGTTTGGTTACAGTGAGTAACTGGCAACAGTGTTAATAAAATAAATAAAATAAAAACAAGCTGAGTTGTCCAATCAATGAATATATTTAATTGAAACATGAAAAATGCATTAAATAAACCAATCAAAAGCCCCAGAAAGTTTGTACAGCCCACTTGAAGCTAAAGTCCCATTTGGGACAGACCTGCCCATAGGAGCCGGCTCCGATCTCTGTTTACACCCAACTGTAAATCTTAGAGATGTCTACCTACCAAAAATAAATAAATAATAAATAAAATAATAATAACAAAAAACAATTTGACCCAATATGTTGTTCCTTTTTCAATAATCCTTTTCACTTGGGTAATCTATCACCACTTTTATTGTCATTGTATTTTTTATCCCTACTTTAAAGCTGTCATTTAATATATTTTTATGGTCTTTCCTGAACTCTCCCTCTGTTTTGTTGGCCATTCCAATTGATAACTCTACCAAAAGGCATATTTCAAAAGCTCTGGAGACCTGCTAACCATTGAAACTATTTGCGTGGTGAAACAACAGGTGATCCGGTTGTTCCAGACGATAGTAATTACTTTCCACTCCATGCTCTGAACGTTGTGTTTCTGCTCAAATACAGCCACTCTCCACTTCTAAGTGCATGGAAAAAAGTGTAAATGCATCCGGTAAGAGTAATCTACTCTGACTTCCTGCCGATCTGACTGCATGCCGTCTCTTTCTTTAACAACAAGACATTTATCAACCACAACACGCTGTTCACTATTCCCATCAAGAGAAGACAGACAGCTTGTGTTATTCAGTGTGGAGTGCCACGATCTTTTGCCAGATTGAAAAACATTTGCGATCATAGATAAACAGTTAGGAATGATTAAGACAGTTAAGGCTGAGGATGTAAAACAAAAATGGCATGTTTCTTCACCTCTCGACACATTCTTTTACTGCCGTCTGAGGTTTGTGTTTGAATATGGGTTGTATTAACCTCATGAATGAAGTGACGAACACAGCTTTGATTCAAAAGACCTTGGTTTCCATGGCAACCCTCAAAGATCTCACGTGTCAGGCTTGTCGGCGCTAAAGTACAAATGAAATCAAAACCAACCATATGATTTTGTTAGCTCACACTTCTAGTTTAATTCATCTGTGCATGTCACTTTAAAAAAATGCCCTTGTACTCTTTAATTGATATCTGAAAATGCACTTCCTGTTTTTTTCCAGTTAAATTCTCAGATTAAGTCTGTCTGAAGTATTGGGCGTGGCTAACATACTTGACCACACCCCTCCAACTGTCAG
>CAIGQW010055024.1:17860532-17873906 GCA_903798125.1 Danio choprae | reverse complement strand
ATTATTATTATTATTATTATTATTATTATTATTATTATTATTATTATTAGGAAACATAATAGAAAAACAGACATGCTAATATTTTTACTCTAACCTTTCTGATAAGCCAATTTAATAAGATATTCTAACACACAATCATGCAGTAGTCCATTATTACTTCCATTTCCCAGTGATCTTTTTTTTAGATTTGTACTCTTTTCAATAATTTATGTGTAATGTTAAAATATATAAAAACCAATTTATGATAGTATAACCCATCTGTTTCATTTCCAGTACTTTGCCATATATATTTAGTGCATAACAGCACTGTACTTTAGAAAATTACCTTAACTTTCACCTTCCACACTTACTTTATTACAGCACAGCTATTGGTTCTCTTCAAAAAGGCATCACCTTCTTCTCTATACAATGCATCACTGTCACAGAACACGCAATATTGCATTGTGCATGTGCTGTTCATTATTTGAACGAGGATTTATGGGAGACCAAACCCAGTTATGCACTGATTGTCTAACTTCTAACAATATCAGAGCGGCAAACCTTGTGTGTTCATCCCTGCCTCTCTGCATTGAATTAGATTAGAGTCTATTGGCTGCAGACGGTGTTACAAATGCGCGTCAGATTTACGGACCCTCAAGTCTGCACTTAGCCATTGTGACAGAGTATGGGGGAGGGAAAAAAAGGATGCTTTTATTTTAAAACCGGAAGAGAGGTTGTTGTTTGAATCCTAATGCGACCGAAGCGCTTTTCTTCACATGAGGTGTAAGGAGAATTTTTTCTTTTTTTCTAGAACTGGGAGTGAGGAAATACACACTCCTGGAACAAAACACACTCTCAGTTTCTCTTTGATTTAAATAACAGCAAATTCGCATGTCTGCTCGAATTGAATTGTCTTCGGAGACCTTGAAGGCTGACAGGCAAGCGCGTGTAACAAGTTGTAGAGCAATTTGCGTTGCTTGGTTTGAGTTCTCAGTGGTGCGATTACTCCTTCTGACAGGTCCAAATAAAGACAGATTGAATAAACATGCTGGAACTGGATCACATGACTCCAGCTTTCCAATCAGACGCCATGAATGCGACGTGTTCAGAACTTTGGAAAGAAGCATTGCGAGTGTTAAATTTAATACAACCAACAAGTAGCATCTTTCAAACCGACCCCTTTAGCTGCAAAAAATTGCATTTCAGATCTGACATTTGAGTGGCGCAATAAGCAAATTGCCTTTTATATTACTGCTGGACCAAAGTGTTTCACAAAGATTGAAATGCAGAGTCGTGGCTCCGACCAAATTGGTGTGGAGTTTGATGTGTGACCGTCCTCTTTTATTTCTTGCCAATCGCATCGGCCTTCCTCTTATGCCTCAGTACGTCCGCTGACACCTCGCGTTTTGTTGTTTTTCCATCCGCGGCCGAGAATCTCCTCAGTCAATATAATTCCCTTTTAACCCGGCGCTCGCAATATCTGAGCATCTAAATCAATTGTTGGATCATCTGATAAGACTGTAATCAGATCTCTCAGAATCGGGTTGGAAAAAAAGACAATGCCCTTGAAGAGAAAGTAATTGCGGAGGAATGTCTGGCGAAGTATGATTGATGTGGGTATTGTGCTTTTGTTGATAACTAGCAGATTGAAGAGCGGATAACAGTCAGTGTTGACACTTCTCTTTCACAGAAGCCGCTGCGTCCCATGTTACATTGACAATATATAGCGGGTTCGAACTTCTCCTGCAACTTTTAAAAAACATTGCGCGACTTCTGTTTTACCTGAGTTTTGTTTAGTTGAAAAACTGACGGCAGCTTTGGGAGTCTCCTAAGTAGGTCTTGGGAAAAATGGATTTTTGAGGAAGCTATAATGGGGAAGCTGAGGTAAACAGACTTCTGCCCAATTACAGAGCGAGTGACTAGACTTAATAAAACTCTCATATTGAGCATTGATCTCTCAGGGCAAAGGTGAATGTCTTACAGCCTGGCTGAGAACAGACGACAGATGTGTTCTCTAATATGTAATAGAATAAATATCCGGCAAGGTCTTTGGGGAAGGGGACTGTTTCTATTACAGACTCCTTATGGTGTCGTTAATTATTTTTTGGCACTTAAAAAAAGTAAATGCTCTTAGTGAGATAATTGCTAGAATAAACATTGAAAAAGATTGTTCAAAAAGTGTTTGCGGAGCACCGTAAATGCAATTCAATAGCATAAACATTGTACAACACAATATGAAACAAAATCAGAGTAACGATACACGAGTGAAACTTCATTTGAAGCTACTTGATTTAAGTCCTCATTTTAAAAAATCAATATAAATTCTTAAAGCCAATGATTCCGATGATGCATTTGTTATGATTAGATATGGTTTATTAACCAATTATAAGTATGTTTTTAATTAATTTTATTGACGCAATCAAAAATACGTCATGAAAAGTGCTTTTTTATTGTGACACTACTGATTTCAAGATGTGCAAATGCTTCAAATGAAAACTTTCAAATGAAAAACTTGTGACAGAAATTAAAATGAGCCATTTAATTTTAATTTAAAAAATCATTAATACATTTAAATTGAATAAAATAATCATTTAAATTAATAATTTTAACTTAATTTAAAGCTACAAGTTTTATATGTCATCATTTTAACAAATCAATATAATTCTGATATCCAATCATTTCAATGATAGATAAGTTAGATGTATTTGATTGATTATGAAATTAAAGGGGTTAATTGAACAGGAATAGGATAGGCTGTGCTTTGTCTTTGGATCACAAAACAGAACTGACCCATAGTCAACTGCTCTTTAAAAACACAGTATGTAATTTTCGTAACATTCAAAACAAACAAAGGTGTATTTTGATGATTCCGTGACTAAGTGTGGAATTATGGGAGTTGTAGTCTTAATTATATCCTACAGGACTCCTACAGAAATTGTGTTGATAGATGAGGTAAAATATTCAGTATCATGGTAGTATGGAGGAGAGTAAGACAAAAGCAGAGGACTTTTATTTGATCACAGTCCACCACTTCCAAATCTTTCGCTTGTGATCACTTGGAGAAGAAGCAATGCTGTTAATCATACTAAATACATTTACATTTAGTCACTTAGCTAACAATTAGGGAAACTAACAATTGAGGAGGCATTCGGCGATTCAACAAGAAGAGGCAATACACACAAGAAGTGCTAATTATGCAAAGGAACTGTTTGTGCTCAGCACATTTAGTGCTAGAATAAGGAGGGGAAAGTTTTTTTTTTGATGATTGTAAGGAGTGAGTTTTCTACAGTTGGTTTGTTAAGCCCACTCACCTGTGCGAGGCACACTCGGAATTGATAAATACATTTCAGGCTTCGATTATAGTGCTGCTCTGTGTAGTCTAATCAAAGATGTTTCTCTGGTTTTTTTGTTTTTTAACCAAACTGGAAGTCGAGGGTGTGTGATGTCATTAGCATGGCCAGACAGGACACGCTCCGTCTCACTAGTTAAAATAGCTAAACCCTAACCCTAATATTCTTCTAAACATAATAAGTCAGCAAAATACAGCCAAAATTATTCGCCCTCCTGTGCAATATTTATTCCATTTTCAAATATTTCTCAAGTGATATTTAACAGAGCCAAGACATTTTCACAGTATTTCCTATATTATTTTTTCTTCTGGAGAATAATATTGCCCATTTTATATTAAATAGTATTGCCCAATATTATTAGCCCCCTTAAGCAATATTTTCTTCCGATTGTCTACAGAACGGTGACGCGGTGGCGCAGGGGGTAGCACAATTGCCTCACAGCAAGAAGGTTGCTGGTTCGAGCCTCAGCTGGGTCAGGTGGCATTTCTGTGTGGAGTTTCCATGTTCTCCCCATGTTCGCGTGGGTTTCCTCTGGGTGCTCCGGTTTTCCCCACAAGTCCAAAGACATGCGCTATAGGTGAATTGGGTAAGCTAAATTGTCCATGTGTGTGAATGAGTGTGTATAGATGTTTCCCAGTAATGGGTTGCAGCTGGAAGGGCATACGCTGCGTAAAACATGTGCTGGATAAATTGGCGGTTCATTCCGCTGTGGCGACCCCAGATTAATAAAGGGACTAAGCCAATATGAAAACGAATGAATGTCTACAGAACAAATCATCATTATACAATAATTTGCCTAATTACCCTAACATGCCTAATTAACCTAGCTAAGTCTTTAAATGTCACTTTAAGCTGAATACTAGTATCTTGAAAAATATCTAGTAAAATATTATGTGCTGTCATCATGGCAAAGATAATATAAATTGGTTATTAGAAATGAGTTATTAAAACTATTATGTTTAGAAATGTGTTGAAAAAAATATTTCCGTTAATAATTCAGGAGGGTCAATATTTCAGACTTCAACTGTAAGTCAGCAAAATATATAACACCACTGTTCTGGTGGACGAGAAATGAAAAACAAGCCTTTAATTGGATCTCATTATGTATTTGACTTACCAAAAAACAACCTGCTGACAGTCATAAATTCTGGAGTTCGACTAACATGTTTTTTATTCCCTAAAAATAACCTGCTCATGAGAGTCATTCTTTGGATGTTTCACACTGTGGATTATCACGCAGTAAACAAAGGAAAATGTTTTCACTTTTGCAAACTCGCTACTCAAAACAGTGACTCACAGCAATTCTCTGCAATATTTGCTACATGAACTGTACACTACAATCCTGAAACATGGTGGTTTTTTTGGCAGCTTCATTCTGTGCCGCATGGATGAACCTCAGGAAAAAAAAGGTTATCTTCATTCACCTGAAGTCATATACACATTACTTGCATTACTTGCTACATAGACTACGCATTATGCATAAATCATCATTCAGAAAAGTGTAAAGTGGTGCCTCAGAGGTCTTTTGGAACACAGTTATAGAGTTTATAAATAAAATTCAGTCATGCAAAATGTTTTTTTTTCTTTCTGTCTCTTCATTTTCTGGAAGATATTGTTTAGTCCTTCAGTCACAGCCCTACAGGGTTTCTCTAATTAAATTTGCTCTCTAATGAACAAGCTGATTTATAAGCTTTTTTGTTTTTTAAAAACAAGGGGATGATACAAACATTTGTTAGAGTATGATGTTAAAGGCGCCTTACAGAATTCATAAACATTTAATTACATACTACAGAAAAATGCTCACGTAGAAAGATAAATCGCAAACATATTTTGAGTATATTTTAATATGATGTTAAGTATAAGGTATATAACATTTCAAGCTAGCCAATGCTAAATTAGTACAATAACATCAAATTTCAAATATAATGTGATAGTGGTTGCTTGATAAATCTATAAATAAATAAATAAATAAATAAATAAATAAATTAATTAATTAATTAATTAATTAATTTTCTTTTCGGCTTAGTCCCTTTATTAATCTGGGGTTTATTAATCATCCATACACACTCATACACTATGGACGATTTAGCCTACCCAATTCACCTATACCACATGTCTTTGGATTGTGGGGGAAACCGGAGCACCCGGAGGAAACCCACGCGAACACGGGAAGAACATGCAAACTCCACATAGAAATGCCAACTGACCCAGCCGGGCTCGAACCAGCGACCTTCTAGCTGTGAGGCGATTGTGCTACCCACTGCGCCACCGTGCTGCCCCTTAAATAAATAAATAAATAAATAATTAGATAAATAAATAAAACTATATAAATAAAGACATTAATGAATAAATAATAATAATAATAATAATAATAATAATAATAATAATAATAATAATAATAATAATCTACATTTATAAGTTTCATTGCGAGCTGATCACACACTGGCAATAAAACATGTGCTTGATACAATAAAATACATGGAGACAACAAAGCCACCATCAAGAAAAGTGTGAAAAAAAACTGGCAAACACTGAAACAATGCAAACGTATGAATTATTCATGCCCTGGTTCTGAGATGAGGAAAACACCAGCACATCCAGCACGGGTAAACATCAACAATTATTTTACCACAGTGTCCACTGCTTGCTCACACTGTAATAGAGCGCAACAGACAGGTTCTAATATAACTGTTCATTTTGTCCATTGGGAAATGTATTTTTAATAATAACTGATATCCCTTTACACACACGTCAAAAATGCAAATCAATTTGATGTCAAAACCTTGACTTTCATTTGACATCCACACATTGATGGTCTTTTGACCACCAAAATCACAACACAAAATGTATTACAATATATCATGTTTAATTTATCTGAAAGCTTTAATTACAAATTATAAACGTACACTGACAATGGTGTAAAAATGACATCAAAAATCAATTACAGGACATTCCTATAATCCATTTTTGATCTGCTTTTTTTTTTTATTAACTCCAATGCTAGATGTCCATTTGATGCTGTTTTGACATCAAGGTAGTCTATTGTCATTAAATTGATTTGCATTTTTGACATGTTTTTCAATGTGCCCACTGGGTTCCACCTATCAGAGACATCTTTAGACATTATATTTGTAAATATAGGCCATCAAATTTGTACCAAATATGGTGAAAAGCTTAAAATGAATGGATTGTCATGATTCAACATGATGGAAAAATCGAAATGGCTGGAAAAATTTGGGGGAACAATCTACAAATTAGGGATCAGGATTATTTAAGTCGGCATTAAAATGGAAGTTAAGATTGTCTTTTTTTCCCTATATCGTGACGTACATCCAACTGAAACCCTCATGAAGTGGGGGAAAAAGTAGGGTGGTGCAGGATTTTGTCCTTTGGGAGCAGATTGGAAAGTTGGAACATGGGCATTGCTAACAAAATGGAGGAAGATTGACGAAATGATGAAAGCCATGTAGAAACTAGACACACCCAAATGACTGATAGCCCTGCCCAAAATGACTGCTAGTCTGCCCTAAAAGACGGATAACCCTGTCTGAAAGGACAAATAGCCCCACCCAAAATTACTAATAGCCCCTGTTGTGGTTTTCTCTTAATGAATCAAACTTAGTCTGGAGGTTATGAATATCAGAAGAATATACTTTATTGGAATATTTTCCAACAAAGCAGAGACAGCCTGGAGCAAACCCATCTCAGTCTCTCCCCAGGACAAATCCCCCCCCCAGGACCAATCTCCAGGACCAATCTCCAGGGCAAATCTCCAGGACAAATCTAAAGTGTCTGTGTTCTTCACAATCTTTATACAGATTTTCTCTCCCCACCTCCTTGTTTTATCTCCGACCATTTTAGGATGTTTTTTCTTTACTGAGAGGTTCAGTGTATCTTTAGGTGCTCATGTTATTATGGGCCCTGTCTCCTACAATGCAAACACCTGTTTTCACACCAGAGTTATCTCTCCATAGATTCAATCCCTTCTGAGTGTTTACATACATTGGTAATGTTGGTCCATTAATTTTATAATATGTCACTCACTCTCCTGAAAGCCTCTCACCGATATAACTTCATATGTGTGTTTTACATGTACAATTACTGTTTTACATATTAACTCATTCCTCAGCAGCTCCCCACAATGGTGACCTCACACATTTCTCAGCAGAACACCCATTCTACACACACAACCATTCTTCTCAAAATATACCACCAGTTGTTGCCCTTTTTCCTCAAAATACATGTCTATACATCTCTAGATGGTTATATAGGTTGACATGTTTACTACACACTTTTAAAGAATAAAAAATCTTCTTCACCCCACCCAAAAGGGATTCCATGTGACCAGAAGTGAAGAAAAGTCCTTTCGAGGGGTGAAGGAAGGTTATGGTACTGTATATGATAAAAGATAACAATGGCAAATGAATTTTTACAAAATAATGAAGTGCACAGATTCATTGCTTATAACACGCAGTATTCTATACAAATAAAAATAAGAGAATTTTTTGTTATTTCATTCCGACTTTAAGATAATCAGTATGCTGGCATCATTATAAGAAATCAGACATACTGAGAATGCAGGAATCAAAATAAATAAATAAATAAATAAATGGGCATGATGTTTTCAGTGTATTTGCTTGGTGATATGAGGCCATAATACTTATCAACATCAAACTGAGCTTTAAAGTTAGAGTAAGACACATCACAAAGGACGTTGTAGAAAGGACTTATTAGGCCAGGGATGATTAATTTAGAAACGCCTGTGTGTGCTGTTGTGTGCTGGTGTTTTGTAGAGTAGTTCTTCTAATCCCCTTGAGTTGAAAAAAGGCAGCATGTGACCCATTAACCGCAGTCAACCTAATTCTCGTTTTTCTCAGGCAATAGTGTGAGCGTCCTTCTTTCTGTCCACAGGGACCACAATAACGAAGACCAAAGGGCCAGTGAAACAGTTTTTGCATATGGTCCTTTGGGCTCGACTGAGATTAGAGAAATTAGAATATTCCTAATGTTGGCCAGTAACCCCTCAGTGTCTATGGGGAAATCAATACAGTTACAAAACAGACCAGGGTCTCAAATTAGACCTCCCTTGGCAGAGGTGGGAAATCTGCTTTGACGGGTGGCTTCATACTAAGTGCACAGCCTTATGAACTTGACTTCAACTTGTTCCGCTAACTTCATATGTTTGTGTTCTGACTTTCTTCAGAGAAAGACAAGGATAGAGGAAAAGAGGACAAAAAGTTCTAACTAACAATTAGGAAGCAATAAAAACATCTCTCCCTTGTCAATTTGTATAATTAGCATTATCGCGCACTGTGATTTTCATGCCTAGCTTGTTTCTCCCCACATTGTTCATCGGCATGATGGATGTAGGATGGATGTGGCATGATGGATGCATCTTGCCTACTCATTTCCCTGATGTCACAGGGTTAACAGCTTTTCTAGAGATTTTTCTCCATATAACACGTGCTTCCTGCTGTGGAGATAATACATGCAAAGTATCGGTTCAACAGCATTTAGTCTCTTCTTGTTCCCTCATATACATTTTCTCTGTGCGGTTTCTTTAGATCAACCTCAGAATGAGGATACCAGAGTTAATTGCAAAACAGTTCAATTGTATGTAATTAAATTGTCCTTCAATGGTTTATGAAATATACCACATCCACAGAGACGGTGTATTTAGCAGTGTGTGATAATATCCACTTAAATCTAATGTATATATATATATATGCAGGTGAACAACATCAGAATACAAATCAATATTCTTTATTTCACATACATGTATTTTTTCTTTTACTTTGAACTGTTTACAATCTAAATGATTCAACAACAAAATGAGAAACTACCACAACAAAGTCAGAATTTCTTACTAGAGAAGGAAATAAAAAAAAGTAATGGTGAAAAAAACTAAACAAAACCATAATGGTAGCTTGGATGGAAATGGAGACATTTTGTATTTTGTACCAGATAAGGGGTTAGAGTCACAGAAATGGACAAGTGCACAACTAAAAAATGGCCTGTGTTAATTTATGCGTACACTTGGATTAAAATCATAGGAAAAATAAAATGAATTTAAACCATTTGAAAATCTTCACATTGTATTATTGAGTTTGAACGCAAAGGCCTTTGTTAATAAATAATCTCTCTTCTTCTTTTTTTTTTTTTTTAAATCCCAGATAATAAACAAATATAATATTCTTCAGATCAGGAGAATAAATCGGGGTAGACAAACGGCACACACACGTTCCTCGGAGTAACATTTCACACCTGCTTAAGCCCTTTGTCCTCCGTTCTCAAACAGTTTGAGTAGTGAGACGATGGCTTGGTCATACGGTAGCTCCTTCGAAACATGGGAAATGTAAATTTTGGCGTTCATTGCATTTTGTGAACAATGCAACAAAAGAAAGTGTTTATACATGTTAACATACACATACATAACTGAGCATTACGTACATATATGCAGGATAATGAGGGAGAGAACAGATTCCCGATCATCTGTTGGTCGCAGTGAGAAAGCATGTGCGAGCCTCGGCAAATAAGAGAGTAATACTTGAATTTTACAAATCGGTTCTGTACACAATTTGTGTTGGAGTGTTGGTGAACATCCCCTCCTTCCAAGAGGGTTTCATATAAATTCGAAAATGGTTCATTATTGACACATATTATTCCCTTTGTGTATCCAGTGAAGTCAAACTGAACCAAAAGCTGGATTGAATCTTAGGGACTGCTGAGTCTCCTGGCATCGAGTTCTGTTCCAGGTACAATGTGTTAAACAAAGATCATTGTAAATTCCCTCTGGTATTCCTTTAAATGTCTTAAATCATTTTCATGTTAAAGCGCCGTGGCCCAGCACCCTGGTCCGCCTCCTCACCGGAGGTCCCATTGGACTTGGAGCGTGGCACATACTCAATATCAATGTTGTTTTTATGTTTGCCTTTTCCTCGACTCCACACAAACAGGAGCAGGAAGCAGAAAAGAACCACTCCTAGGAATGTAAAACAGCCCATGGCTGTAGAAACTAAGATAGTCTTTAGATCCAGGCCAAAGGTCACATTAGGGAGGTTGGTGCCGTTGGCAGTGGCATTGCTTGTATCCGTGTAATGCTGGGTCCTGTTGGCATACAGCGAGCCCAGACTTTTCACTGACAGTGATACCATAAGTGTGTCATTGCCTGCACTGTTGGAGGCCGTGCACACATACACACCGCCGTCCTGAACTTCCACTGCCTTGATATCCAATGAGCCGTTGTTGTGGACCATCACTCTGCCGTGGCTCCTGTTGTTCAGGTGTATCTTCCGTGGGGAGACCCAAGAAATAGTGGGACGCGGGGTTCCCTCTGCACTGCAGTTCAAATGGGCCGACTGTCCCTCCTCCACAGACACCGTCTGAGTTCGATTTCTACGGATCTTGGGCTTGGTGCAGGTCACGTAGTTGGACAGTAGGGCCTCTTTGAACTCCTTGGATTGCCGTCTTTGGCTGCCTTCCGGACTGCTGCACTCGGGCTGGGTGTCACCGAAGGAGATGGAATGATGCCTCTGGAGCAACCACATGAGTCGGCAGTCACACACCAGAGGGTTGTTGTTGATCAACAGCACCTGTAGGGCCTCAGGAGCATGAAATGTCCCCTTCTCCAGGGTGTCAAGGCGGTTGTGCGAGATGTTTAGCAAGCGGAGCCAGCGGATGCCCTGGAAAGCGTAGGGTTCAATGGACACCAGATGAGATCCAGCTAACCTCAGCTCACGAAGTCGCACCAGGTTCTGAAGCAGGCCACCTTCCACTGTTCGGATGCGACTGTAGGAGAGGTTAAGGTGCGTGAGGTAAGGCAGGTGGTGGAGAGCCTGGTAGGGGAAAGTGGACAAGTTGGTGTTGGTGACGGAAAGCGTGGTGAGATTGAGGCCATGCAGAGAATTGGCAGGGAACACATCTAGAGATGGCCAGTTGTCGATCTCTAGGTGACGGAGGTGGAATAGCTTCTTGAAGGAGTAGGGGTGGAGAGTGCTGATACTGAGGTGGCGCATATGTAGGCTCACCAGGTTGTGCAGGTGGGACAGGGCATCTGTGGGCACCACCGTCAAGTTACAGCGCTCCAGCGTCAGGCTCTCCAAAGACAACAGTCCACTGAAAGCCCGATGGGAGATGTAAACCAGCTCGTTGTCTCCAACATCCAATGACCTGAGGTTGCGCAGGTCCTGGAACATATAGTCCACCAGAATGACAACCTTATTGTCGCTGATATCCAGGTTCGTCAGATTGGAGAGGCCGGTGAAAACGCCTAGAGAGAGGAGCTTGATGCGGTTGCTCTTTAAGCTCAACGAGTGGAGGCTGTAGAGTGAGTTAAAGGCTCCGGGCTCAACATAGGCAATAATGTTTCCACTCAGGTCCAGTTCTTCTACGTGTGGATAGGCAGCAAAGTCATCAGGGTTGACAGCCTGAATGCGATTCTTGCTGAGATCAAGGATTCGCGTCTCGATCGGGACTCCATCGGGAATGGCGGTGTAGCGCTTGCGGTGGCAGATGACAGATCGGCTCTGGGCGGAGCACTCGCAGCGGGAGGGGCAGGCCAGGGTGGAGCCCACGAACACGACCACCAGGGCCAGCCCCAGCAAAGGCTGCCAGCAAGACACGGCTGTGTGCTGCATGACTCGACTCAAACAGTCCACCATACTGTCATGGCTCTGAAAGAAACAGAAAGATCAAAGGTCAGAATATGAACAGAAACATCTTGATTAAACACATCACATCTAAGCTGACTAAATGTTACATTATCAATGAAAGATTCACCATTAGTAGTTGGTATCTTTAAATGTAAAACATGGGTTCATCTAGAACAGCAGGAGATGCCACTGAAGGGACTTGAATTTGTTTGTACTGCACATAAAGAACGAGCTGAAGATTGGTGCACATACCAATGAACACTGCCTCAGTTCTTGCTTGTGGGTTTGTATGTGCATGGATTGATTCTTTATTGTTTGCACATGAATTCACAGCCCTATGGGTGTCCTGCTGCTTTTCTTTCTCAGTCGGTTCAGTACTGTTCAAGATTTATACTTTCTCACCATTACATTTCTATCTTGTTTTGGGGTTTACTAAAGCTGCTTATTCCAACTAAATTGTTTCTCAAAAACTGTATTATTTAAAACAGTTGTTCAAAGCAATTGATAAATACATATTCATTAAATGCTAATTTAATTGTAATCATCCATAAAACATTACTTAAAGAGCAAAGACCATAGATTACACAATTAAGTTAATAAACTTAAATAATATGGTTTTAATTTCAAAGTGGAGAGAAGCACATTTTGTTTAGTGTTTGGAAGATTTTGTTCATTACGTCGACAGTAAATCCATTTGCCTTGAACATCAAAGGTTTGGATTGACTTTCCCCTAACATAATATCCGTTATACATTTAAACAAATATACATCAGCTTTAATATTCTGCAAAGCACACACACACAGACACGCACACGCATACACAAGACAAACTGAGATTACAGTGACTTCCAGACTGTGCACTGATGCATCAAAAATATAAATGTTTGGAGGGCACAATCCACTGGTGCAGACATTACAGATGCAATTACGTAGGCTATTACAAAGGCTGAAAAGATGAGTAAATAAGGCCTCAGAGGTTAATAAAACACATTTACTGTTTTTAGACATTCACCTTAATAGGCCCTTTGGAAAAAAACAAATAATGTTTGAAGCAGATCGGCCCTGTCCTGACATCAACACATCTAAATCCAGAATTTGTTTATTTTGCTATGATTCCACTTCTACAAGACAAGCTGGCTGTATGTGAGGCTGAACACAATAGACGGATGACAATAAAATGCGCAATGTCTTGTTTGTGAAACACCTGTGGTGCTTCTTTTAAACTTGTAGCCTTGATGTTGGACTCTCTCTGTTGTCACTCTCACCTGTTACATTCTTCTGTCAGAAATTATTCCCAGACCTTCATAAAGGCCTTGATTTTACAGTCAACACAAAAATCAGAAACATCTTTTTGTGTGTGTGTGTGTGTGTGTGTGTGTGTGTGTGTGTGTGTGT
>CAIGQW010055024.1:17847896-17860132 GCA_903798125.1 Danio choprae | reverse complement strand
TATATATATATATTGCTTAAGGGGGCTAATAATACTGACCTTAAAATGTTTTTTTTTAATTTATTAAGAACTGCTTTTATGCTAGCTGAAATAAAACCAATATGAATTTCTCCAGAAGAAAAACTATTATCGGAAATACTGTGAAAAATTCCTTGCTCTCTTAAACATCACTTGGGAAATATAAAAAAAATAAAATAATTCACAGGAGGGCTAATAATGTTTCATTCAACTCTGTATGTGCTGCATACAACAGCTCAAGAAACAATACGTTAATACAAAGTAGTTTACGATTTCATTCATAAAGACATTCACTAGCATCATTTCTAAATGAAGCAGGATTTTTGAACAAATCCTTTGAATCGTTGATTCAATGAACCACGCTTTAACACAGAGACTTGCCACCATCTACTGTTGGTTTTAATATAACATTTATTCACAACAGCCAAGGTATCAGCTTAGAAATAACAAATGATATTGAAAACAATCATAAAGGGACATTGAGGTATAATTTTTGTTAGTATCACAAATCTCTATTGACAATATGTTGGATTAGAAAAAATGTATGCGAAGATCATTTCATGTTGACTTAAGAAGCCCTGGTAGTGTGATTACTCGTCTCCCCTGTTTGATGATGTTTTTTTGGCTCTGCACACTCCGCATTGTGTGAAAAATAAACTCACCGGCGTTCAAGTTTCAGTGGTGTCTGCCTGTGTGCATCAGCGAAAACAAGCACTCACACATGATGCACGCGGAGACACTTTCATAAATGTCCTGCAGTGTGACTAAGCATGCGTGTGTTTGTTTGATTGTAAATATGCAGTTTCACAGTCATATTTGAATGTGAGACGGTTGCTTGTGAGCTGATGCATTTCAGTTCCTTTGAGCTTGATCTGAGTTTGCTGAAAAATGTAAGATGGTCCTTCCAACGTTTGACCTCTAGAGGGCAGGTTTGCATAATAAGGCTACTCAGTAGCAAAATGAATGGGTAACAATAGATTCAATCAAAGGAGTCTCATTTATTACAATTGTGTTCGTCTGTAAATGTAGACAACTATAATGCAGTTTAAACATCTGATGAGAGCCAGATTAAAAAATAGCATTTTTTTGGCTATTTGTAACCTGTGCACTGCAAATCCTACATTTGCAATTACAAAACAATAAATGAAGATAATACATCATCTGAATGAAGTAATATCCCAAGACAAAGCTGACTGCAGCTTTCAGCGAACTACATGTCAGGAATGCATAATGAAGCAAACAAAAAAAATATATAATTCCTACGCATTTGGCAAAGATAAAACAATATGACATTCAAGTAGAAAACGAATATATCTGCATAGCTCAAAGATAGTGTGTGTAAGTGTGTGGGTGTGGGTTAGAGCGAAGCAGACAGATTGTGAAACAGGTTGTGAAAAGTGCATAGACACACAGCACAGCAACTCATCTGGTGTGTCACGGCTTGCACTACATTTAAACAGAGAAAAAGAGGTGCAGAAATCCCACAGGCACAAAAACGCAGCCCGGTTGAGATTTAAAACATAAACGCATGCTCATTATGCGACGTGAAATGTCACGCATCCGCAGAGAGCAAATAGCATTTCAAAGGTGCAGCTGCAACGTGCCTGTAATGGTAGCAAATGTGTGGCCTCTTGTTTTACGTAACAGATTAATCGTGTGCGGCGAAAGGAGATGCGTAGTCAATATTTTCCAAAAGAAAAGAAAAAATCATCACACAGCACGCCTTGTTCAGACAGAGCGTCTGTTTTGCCTTTCCAAAATATATGCTAATCATGACAAAAAATGTATTTGGTGGCCTGTTTATTTCTGGCTTTATTAGCGTTGCCAATTATGCCCCGAAACTAAACAGAACAGGAATAAATGAGACTTAGTAAGATAAGACAGTCTCTTATAGTAGGCCTATGTTTAGATTTCCACACCGAGCAATTTGAAGCGTTAAGCTTGTGTTGACACACGTCTCCTAGAGAGCAGGTGCTCACAGCGAACAAACGCAAACATGACATCAGTGTTTGTATCAAGATTCTCATTAGGTGACGAGATTAGGCTTTCTTTCGCTGACACACACAAACTCACAAACCGGCGTGTACAAATGAGTATTTAAACATCCAAAGACACTTTGCTACTTCATATTTAATGAACAATTTGTACCTAGGTCAACCTTTCACTGATCTTATTGGCCGTTTGCCCCCGAGCTGTGTGATTAAGAACATTTAGTTGCTGTTTTATTAGCTATTCAATAGAGTATTGATTGCCACTATCTGGGAGAGTTACATATGCAATCAGTTGCTCTTTTGTGAAGCCCGTTCAACATATTTGGCCATTATTCATGCTTGATGATGTGTGGTTTGGATGGGCCAATTACACAGTGGTTGTCTACTTATTTTTGCAATGCTACAAATAATGCTATAAAGGGTTTATTTATTAATGAGTAGAATTAAAATTTGATTTGATTTTAGACTGAAAAGTTTTCACTTTTACAGCGGGATCAAAAAACAAGTAATAAAAAATAAAAGCTAATTGATTTGATGTTTTCAAATACACACATTTGCCCATTTGCATTTCATATGTGGTTTTTGCATGTTCACATTTTAATTTGTGTGTCACGTGCAAATTCACGTGCAAATTCATGTGACGATGTAAAGGGAGGAAAAATGTCGCAAGTGTGGGATATACAGTATATTCTGAGCTAAGGGGAAAGAGTGAAAGAGAGTAATGCGTTGTTTTCTGTTATATCACTATTTGTTTCTGTTAATCAGTATTGTAAGATATAATCTTGGAATTGTGAGAATAAAATCAGAATTTTTCAATATAAAATCAAATTCATCTTTTCTATAAATTGTTTTATTATTTGTTAGCTGTAAAGGCTATGTCTTTCGGTTTTCTGCAACCATGGTACATGCGGATCCTGAAAGTTTACAAATCGGTAATTCTCAGTAAAAAAATATGCGTAAATTAGCAGTTTTCTGTATTTTGTGACTAATGTTTTTATTTTTCCCTGTTTATTCATGCTTTTAATTTCATTACGGGAGTTTGATCTTTCTTCCAACAACGTTTAACCTTGAAAAGTTCCAAAAAGTGACTTTTATTCACATTTTCAATAGTTTAAAGTGATGTATTGTCTGGGTTGGTGTTGTATATTATAGTACAAAAACCTTGTATTAAACTGCCAGTACATTTTCTGTTATTTTACAGATTTCTCTATATATTATTTATTATACATTATAATAATTCAAACTACTAAAATGTCAACAAAAGTCACAAAACTGAAGTGTTAAACTGTAGAGCTGAATTGTCAAAATCAAAAGTCGACAGGGCAGAGATCAACATCCCATAATGCAATTCACAACCGTAAATAAATGGAAAACACTTGGTGGATCACAAAATAACTGTTAATTAAAAACTGTTAATTAACAGATTTTGTACAGTGTAGAAAAGAGGTTAAAAAATAAGAGCAAAAGGTGTAATGAACTGACAATATATTTATTATTATTACTTTTTTTAAACTTTGAGAATAAAAATTAAATCAAACAAACAAAAAAAAAGATTTTCACATTTTTTATGAGTGTGCCACATGTTTCATGTGAGATTTTAACATCTCAAACTTTTTCTTTAACCTTCTGGGGGTCTGAGGTGATTTTGGGGCCCCTAAGATGTTCCTGACATTTGTGCTTATTTCAGCTACTCATTCATTCATTAATTTTCATTTCGGCTTAGTCCCTTTATTAATCTGGGGTCGCCACAGCGGAATGAACCGCCAACTTATCCAGCATATGTTTTACGCAGCGGATGCCCTTCCAGCTGCAACCCATCTCTGGGAAACATCCATACACACCCATTCACACTCATACACTACAGACAATTTAGCTTACCCAATTCACCTATAGCGCATGTCTTTGGACTTGTGGGGGAAACCGGAGCACCCGGAGGAAACCCACGCCAACACAGGGAGAACATGCAAACTCCACACAGAAACGCCAACTGACCCAGCCGAGACTCGAACCAGCGACCTTCTTGCTGTGAGGCGAACGTGCTACTCACTGCGCCACTGTGAGGCCTATTTCAGCTACTTATTACATAATATTGGCCAACATGTTTTTTTTTTTGTATTCAGCACAAACTGTGCTACAATAATATGTGAGAAAGATGAATGTACATGCTTGCTTTTTAGTTTAAAAATATTATGCGTGGTTATTAAGTTTTGGAAAAAATCTAGCTGAAATAAGGTCTGAATGGGCCTGAATAAGACTTTTGAGGAACCAGGCTTATAGGCTAGAATATATACTTCACAATTTTGTGAAAGTGATTCTATTCTCTGATTCAAACAATACATTACAATTATTTAAATTTTGTAAAGTCAGTTTTTGAGGGCCTCACAGTGGCGCAGTGGGTAGCACGTTTGCCTCACAGCAAGAAGGTCGCTGATCGCTGGTTCGAGCCTCGGCTGGGTCAGTTGGCCTTTCTGTGTGGAGTTTACATGTTCTCCCTGTGTTTGCGTGGGTTTCCTCCGGGTGCTCCGGTTTCCCCCACAAGTCCAAAGACATGCGGTATAGGTGAATTGGGTAAGCTAAAATTGTCCGTAGTGCATGAGTGTGAATGGGTGTGTATGGATGTTTCCCAGAGATGGGTTGCAGCTGGAAGGGCATCCGCTGCGTAAAACATATGCTGGATAAGTTGGCGGTTCATTCCGCTGTGGCGACCCCAGATTAATAAAGGGACTAAGCCGAAATGAAAATGAATGAATGAATGAAGTCAGTTTTTGGGTCAACACTGCTGTATGCATGAAAGTGACAATGGTCATGAATAATTCACCTAGAGAGACAAAAGACACTCCCCCACTGGCTAATGTTCCCCCATCAAGGTAGAATGCTGACAAGAAACAATGTGACAAGACTCAAAGACTTTAATCTTTTTTATTGTAATTGCTCTATGTTTAGGAACTAACTGTCTCACAGGACCACAGTGGTACATATGTGACAATAAAATAAAACATATTTTACAAAATATTATGCAAAATGACATTTTAAAGCATTGTAAAGCAATGTCCAGCTGCAAAAGCTAGCCCAAACTATTTATAAATCCGTGTTGTGTTACTTGCTTTATGTAAACACTATGGGTAAACGACGAATATGCACTTATAACATACAGCATGCACAAAAATATATGCTTGAAATGGTATAAAACGTGTTTGCAACACTGCTGAAATAAAAACTGTAATCCAGCATTTAATAATAATTGTGCCATAAGAAAGGTTCCATGGTACTATAAATGCCGATGAAGAACCTTTATTCGTAAGACTGTATGTTAGCGTGTGCATACCTTTAAAAGTGGCATGTAAAGAAAGATACCACACAAACACCTGGGATGTGTATTTTGTCCTGACAGGACTGTGATCGGCTTAAAGCGTGTGAATGGTCCTCCCTGGCTCTGTCAACCAGACTAGAACCGAGTCTAATACCCTTACATGGTCTCTCTCCAGCATTTTCCGCTCTTTTGCTCTAGCACTTTTAGGCTTTAGATAACAAACTGGACTCCTGTGCAATCAAGCAAAATGTCATTTTAAGCCCGGATATGCTGTATCTCCACTTGGTCCTTCTGAAGTGACCGCCAGATGTGATAGACGCGGCTCTGAAGAAGCTGTGTGTTTTTGTTTATTTTGCAATTAAGATACTTAGACCATCTCTCAAATGGTCCATGAGTGAACAAGGTAAAAGGATTACAGGATGGAAAATAGTGTCTCTAGAATAATTACAGAAAATTAAATATAATCATGCGGAAAGAATGAGCTGCAGCATGTGGCACGGTTGCATGCATGGTCACTTTCATATTAGCATCTGAGTGGAGATGTATTTAACAGAATTGAATTTTCTAGGTGTAGACAAGTTATGCTCAGTCTACAGCATTTGTGAGGTAATGTCGATTACTACTGAATTTCTACTTTTTTTTATAATGTATGGTATGGGTTAAAGACGAGATATCTCAAATTGGTGTCCACATCATGACATAAAAAAGTGACTTTATATAGATAAAGAGATATTAATATACAGTGCTCAGCATATATGAGTACACCCCATTTTGAATGAATATGAATATTTGTCTCCATTTCTCAGTGAATATGGGCTGGGTCAGTTGGCATTTCTGTGTGGAGTTTGCATGTTCTCCCCGTGTTCGCGTTGGTTTCCTCCGGGTGCTCCGGTTTCCCCCACAAGTCCAAAGACATGCTGTATAGGTGAATTGGGTAAGCTAAAATTGTCCATAGTGTATGTGTGTGAATGAGTGTGTGTGGATGTTTCCCAGTGATGGGTTGCAGCTGGAAGGGCATCCGCTGCGTAAAAAACATATGCTGGATAAGTTGGCGGTTCATTCCACTGTGGCGACCCCTGATTAATAAAGGGACTAAGCCGAAATAAAATGAATGAATGAATGAATTTTTGAACCATTATTGTAAGTTATTTTGTTAGATTAACTCCAGATTTAGCTTCAATACTGACTAAACTAATGTATATGCACAAATATAATATTGTAAAGCATCCTATAGAAAATATTAATTTAAATGAGAGATTTACTCATATATGCTGAGCACTGTATCTAGTCTCCTGTAATGTGACAAATAACTGTAAAAATTAAATGTTGAACGTCCTTCATTCAGCATAACAAATACATTTAGAGTAAAAAAATACCTTTAAAACCCTTATAGAAATCTGATATGTGGTAATATATGCAAATGGCATACAGTATATGACATACAAGTTCATGTTTGGATTTAAAAATGATCAAATCTGTCATATATGCAACATATTTTAAGATATCGCAAAAATGACAGATTGCACAGATTCTTCAACCACTCACTGTAGAAAATGATGACAAAAAGTCATGACACCATACAAAGTTCATTAGTTTCCCTAATGTAAAGTGAGATGAATAGTTTGACTAGAACTAGAATGACTAGAACATTTTTGATTCAACCAAAAATTCTGTTTAAAAATTAGTTTTTAAACATAATATTGGGCCTCACAGTGGCGCAGTGGGTAGCACGTTCGCCTCACAGCAAGAAGTCGCTGGTTCGAGCCTCGGCTGGGTCAGTTGGCGTTTCTGTGTGGAGTTTGCATGTTCTCCCTGTGTTGGCGTGGGTTTCCTCCGGGTGCTCCGGTTTCCCCCACAAGTCCAAAGACATGCGGAATAGGTGAATTGGGTAGGCTAAATTGTCCGTAGTGTATGAGTGTGAGTGGGTGTGTGTGGATGTTTCCCAGGGATGGGTTGCAGCTGGAAGGGCATCCGCTGCGTAAAACATATGCTGGATAAGTTGGCGGTTCGTTCCGCTGTGGCGACCCCAGATTGATGGAGGGACTAAGCCGAAAAGAAAATGAATGAATGAATGAACATAATATTTATGTTTAAACATATGTTTTTTTATATTCATGTATACATTGTGCTTCATTTTTCAACTTTTGCTTTTAGTCAGTTTAATGTAATGTTAGCTCAAATAATAATAGTATAGAGGCCTTGCTGACTGATGGGTAAAACCTGTGATTTCAAGGTTTGTGGCAAAGCATTAAGATTTAAAATGACAATTAAATAATATGTTGGAGCTACACTGTGATCCTTAAATAGAGTCTTTTGATATATCATCAAATGATTCTTGTTCTAAATATGCCTAATAATATTTTCTGGTATATAAAACTAATGTTATACGCTGAGTACTATTTTAGAGGATGTTATGTGGAAATCATGTTGAAAATGTACAATAGTCATTAATCTTTGCTCAAAAATAAAGCAAGTTTAACAAAAGTAAATGCATTCTAATATACAAAAGGCCTTTTACACTTTTATTCTTTTGATATTAGAAAACTGCTTTCCATTTCTGCAAAATTATCAACCCTACAGTGAATTTCTTATTCTTTTTCAAATATTTCCCAAATGATATTTACCAGAGCAAGAAAATTATTTCCTATAATATTCTTTTCTTCTGGAGAAATTCTTATTTCTTTTAGTTTGCCTGGAATATAAGCAGTTTTTATTTTATTTTTAACATATTTCAAACTCAATAATGTTAGCCCCCTTAAGAATTGATTAATATTGATTGATATACATTTAATGATTCATTCATTCCTTTTCCTTTGGCTTAGTCCCTTTATTCATCAGAGGTCGCCACAGCGGAATGAACCACCAACTTATCCAGGATATGTTTTACACAGCGGATGCCCTTCCAGCTGCAACCAAGTACTTGGAAACACCCATACACTCTCACATTCACACACATATACTATGACCAATTTAGTTTATTCAATTCACCTGTACCGCATGTTTTTGGACTGTGGGGGAAATCGGAGCAAACCCACGCAAACACGGGGAGAACATGCAAACTCCACACAGAAATGCCAATTGGCCCAGCTAGGACTCGAACCAGCGACCTTCTTGCTGTGCGGCGACAGTGCTAACTACTGAGCCACCGTGCCGCCCATAAATATTCATTCATTCATTCATTTTCCTTTCGGCTTAGTCCCTTTATTAATCTGGGGTCGCCACAGCGGAATGAACCGCCAACGTATCCAGCATATGCAACCCATCACTGGGAAACATCCACACACATTCATTCACACACATACACTACGGACAATTTAGCCTACCCAATTCACCTGTACCGCATGTCTTTGGACCTGTGGGGGAAACCGGAGCACCCGGAGGAAACCCACGCCATCACGGGGAGAACATGCAAACTCCACACAGAAACGCCAACTGACCCAGCCGAGGCTCGAACCAGCGACCTTCTTGCTGTGAGGCGATCGTGCTACCCACTGCGCCACTGTGCAGCCCCCCATAAATATTTATATTTATAAAACAATTAGGAATATATATGTATTTTTTTTCAATTGGCGTCAGAACAAACCACTCTATCAATAACTTGTCTAATTTACCCAATTAAGCCTTTGAATTTCAAATAACTAGTAAAATAGTATGTACTGTCATCATGGCAAAGGCAAAAGAAAGTAGTTACCGCATTAGAAATTAGTTGTTAAAACTAGTATGTTAAAAAATGTGAAATATGTGTAATATTTGAAAAAGGAGGGCTAATAATTTTGACTACAACTGTATATACAGTACAGCAAATCACTCAACTTTCCATAACCTTTATATTTAGCATATTACTCATACAGTGGTTTGCTAAGACCTTGCCCAATGAAACTGTGAGTTCATGAGTTGTTTTTACTCCATTCTTATTAACACAAATACACACACCTGCCTCAGCTGGACACAAAGCTTTAGAAAACAACAACAACAACCTCACAGCCTAAAAATAGCATGTGTTTTTTTTCCTTTTAACACTTTTGGTGTTTTTCAGTGTTACACCAAGGTGAGATTTCCATAATGGTGAGAGTAGCTTGTTTGCTACTGTATATGCTTGAACACATACTGTACAGACTTCACAGATTATGTTTTATGGTTCCAAGTTATAATATTTCGGTAAATACAACCAACATTGGCACGGACGTCTCCGTTTACCAGCCCGGTCCCAGCAGAAAGCTCAGTCTTCACATCAGTGTAATTGTTAACGTTATTAAATCATTGCTTTATTTTAATGAGCCTCATCTTCTAACGATGCTACCCCGAAGGAAAGATGTAATTAACTCACAGGTTAAAAAAAGAGGAAGGGTGAACATTTAGCTCTTAATGTTTTAGCGTGATATCATCATAGATAATGATAATTAGGAGTCAAAAATGAATCCATCAAAAGGCAAACTCCACGTTGTCATTTCCTGCACCGAGAAAGACTGCATTAGGTTGTAAAATAACTAATTAAAAATACTCCGATTACTGTAATTGAGACGTTTTTCTTAGGAGTTGTACTTTATGTAGTTTTAAAATTGTAAAAAAGTGTACTTTTAGTTTTAAAGTAGTTTCAACGTTTTTAAAGTTACTTGCAAAGTACATTTAAAAAATGTTTATTTATTTTTACTTGAGGACATTTTTAGTGCTGAATTTGTACTTTTACTGCATTATTTTACTTCACCCTGCAGTCGCTAAATCATATTTGTATTTTTTTTCCTTGTCTTTGGTGATTGGCTAAGTAAAATAATCAGTCCCATGATTTCTGTCCAATCAAATCATGCATAGAAAATTCACATCAGACAGAGCGACCTCAAGATGCGTATGCTTTATGCAGCAAACATGTACAGTGTGGAAGAATTAAAAGTGTCCGAGAAGACGCTAAATTATTTCACGCAATGACCGGGAAACTGTGTAGACTGCATGTGACTAATGTGAAGATGAAGAATGTCTACTTGTATGATGACTGAAATCGCAAAATGGCCTTAAATAATAACTAAATGTACTACAGAATGTTACGTTTTCAAATACATGCACGCATTGCATTTCAAATAACTAGTAAAATAGTATGTACTGTCATCATGGCAAAGGCAAAAGAAAGTAGTTACCGCATTAGAAATTAGTTGTTAAAACTAGTATGTTAAAAAATGTGAAATATGTGTAATATTTGAAAAAGGAGGGCTAATAATTTTGACTACAACTGTATATACAGTACAGCAAATCACTCAACTGTCATTAACTTTTATATTTATCATATTACTCATACAGTGGTTTGCTAAGACTTTGCCCAATGAAACTGTGAGTTCATGAGTTGTTTTTACTCCATTCTTATTAAAACAAATACACACACCTGCCTCAGCTGGACACAAAGCTACCCTGTGAAAGAATGTCTACTTGTTTGATTACTGAAATCGCAAAATGGCCTTAAATAATAACTAAATGCACTACAGAATGTTACGTTTTCAAATACATGCATGCATTGCATGTGTTCAATCAGTGCTGCAGAAGCTTGGTTTGCTGCGCCACCTGCTGGACACTTGTAGCTTGTTAGTTAGGGTTCAAATGCACAATCTGACTATTAACATATTCTCATTTCTAGATTTTTGTCTCTAATTACATCGCTTCACATGTAAACGCATCAACCTTATGCTACATTGTTTATTTGGAGGGTTTTACTTTTGGCTTAAATTTCACAGTGCAATACTTACTACTCACTGCTCTTGAGTACTTTTGGAAGGGCTACTTTTTACTCATACTTTGAGCAGTATTCACAACAGCACTATATTTTTGGTGAGTATTGGTATTTTTACTTGAGTGTGATATTCAGTACTCTTGCCACAACAGAAGGTTATCATGAAGTTAGCCACTTTAAGAGTGCAGTCACTGGTTCGATAACGTTAGCATTTGAGAAACTCAACAGCAGGCTTTTAAACACCACATGCAGCGGTTCACAGAGGTGGACTGGAAACCCCAGTGGCCCCTTGACCAAAATAAATCCATTTCCCCTGCTATTGATTGAGAATTACAAAGTGAGTTTCCACACATAATCCAATCACAAGCACCTCTGCACAGAAATGGAAAACACCAATAGCAGTTTGACTAATGCAGAAATGACAAGTCCATCGATTCCTAAATACACAAGCATTTCATCCGGTGTGACTGACATGGCAAGCGGGATGTCCTTTAATCCAAGATATCCTTAGCTGAACAATCAATTCCACTGGAATTACAGAAACAGCTGGATGGCTTTGATAAATGCTGAAAAATCTTTGGAAATACATCACTCTGGTTTCTGATGTCTGTATTACTGAGGCTTACAGATGCTAATATATTAAAAAGGTAAATTAATAGTGTCATTTTGAAAGACTACATTAAGATAATCACAAGTGATTTTAAGACATTTATAATATTAAATTTTAAACCAAATAGCAAATTTACATGCCCATGATCTATGAGTAACTGAATTAATGACTCAACCATCTCAAAATTCATTTGTTGTTGCTGTATTACTTAGACTGCAGATAATGAAATAAAAAAAACATAATCAAAAGTTTTATTTAGCAAAGACATATGAAATTTCTACATTAAATATTAAATATACACAATCTACATTGTAAAAAGCGCTATATAAATAAACTTGAATTGAATTGAATTGAAATATCATTTTTGCTTAACAAAATTATTTGCTCATTATAAGACCATGTATGACTAACTTTACAGTATGGCATTATCAGTGCAAAATCTAAATGTGGTCTATAAATGAGCTAACTTGACATTTCATAATACTGACATTAGTTTTAATAAGCATCTTCAAAATCCTCAGAATATCTTTGTTATTTTTAACTTACTACTCACTCACTCACTCACTCACTCACTCACTCACTCACTCACTCACT
>CAIGQW010055024.1:17767384-17778067 GCA_903798125.1 Danio choprae | reverse complement strand
AAACAAACAAACAAACAAACAAACAAACAAACAAACAAACAAACAAACAGGATGCCTAAGGATGCCAAACAAACTTAGCCATCCTTATTCTAGCACTTAATTTTATAAGCACTAACAGTTCCTTTGTATATTTAGCACTTCTTGTGTGCATTGCCTCTTCTTGTTGAATCGCTGAATGCCTCCTCAATTGTAAGTTGCTTTGGACAAAAGTGTCTGCTGAGTAACTAAATGTACACTGTAAAAAAGCGATTAGTTACTTTAATTTAAAAAAGTGAGTAAACCTGTTGCCTTTAAAGCAACAAGTTGATTTTACTTTAAAAAAGTCAGTAAACCCCATTGACTTATGCACATAGTTTGCTTACTTACGAATTTTTATGCAACAAGTTTACTCTCTCTCTTTCAAGTAAAGTCAGCTAATTGCATTTTACAGTGTAAATGTAAATGTTTTTAGTGTAAACCGCAGTCAGTTTGACTCTCGCTGATAGACTGTCTCCCTCTTCTGATACTCTCTGCACACTCCTTTGAGCCAGTAGTTATGGGACCAAATGCAGTCTACTGTCTCCCAGTGCTGCGCTCTCTGTCTGGATGGCTTGACAGTGGGGGAATGGATTTGTTCCCCTGCCCCTGAGGCAGATTGGAAATCTCCGGCTTGTCAGGTAGTGTGCTGGAATTATGGGAGCGAGTGGCTTCTTATTTGTGGCTCGCCTGCTGCTACCAGGTGATGGATGGAGGAGTGGAAGCACTAGTCACTATGGCAGCTGTATGGATACTGCTTAGGTACAATCGTTGCCCCCATTTTTCTCCTCGTGACTCTTCACACAGTTACAGACTCAAACTTTGTCTCTTAGTCTAGAATGTAAGAATGTGAACTGAAATATTTCTGTGTATCCTTCCACAAAACTTGACAACTATTGCAGTAAATACACAAAAAATATTGGTGACACGGTCACAATTCATGCTATTAAGTACTGGCTTATTACCTGCCTATTATTAAGATATTAACTGTTCATTAGTAGTAGTATGATCTCATTCTGGATCCCTATCAAAACCTAAACCCACCTTTTACCTTACTAACTAATAATAAACAGCTACTTAGCAATTTATTAAGCTAGTAGTGTTAGTTAATGGTTTGTTAATACAGTGGATTGTGACCTAAACTAAAGTGTTACCAAACATTTTGAAGAATTAACATTTTTATTTATTTATTATTTTAAAATAAGTATCTCTGGACACGGTTGACTTTGTTAAATGATATTTTTTACTGTATTTTAAAATGTAAATTATTCAAATTTTTAGCATGTGATAACACTTTAGTTTAGAGTTGTGTTAAAATAACACAGTTCAAATGAACTTTTGACTTATTACCTGCCTATTATTAAAATATTAACTGTTTATTAGTACTTATAGAGTACGGTCCCTAATGCTATTAACAAGCAGCTAATTAGTAGTTTATTAAGCTAATAATCTTAGTTTATGGCTTATTAATAGTGTGAATTGTACGTTAAAATAAAGTATGATGCATTATTCCAGTCTTCAGTATCACATGATCCTTCAGAAATAACTCTAAAATGATGATTTAATGCTTAATTATTATTAGTTTTGATGACAACAGTTATTGCCTCAATATTTTGTAGAAATTGTGATACACATTTCCAAGATATTTGATGAACACAAATTCACAAGTTCAGTATTTCCCAAAAAATAAGTCGTAACATCAGTTGTGTCCTTGTCCTCTTTTTTGCTAGTTTTAAAGCTTCTAATCAGAAGGTAGTGCGTCACACTTTCCACAAAAAGGTTTATTAAATTATATAATTTAAAGCAAAGATAATTTTAAGCCGGGCCTCACGGTGGCGCAGTGGATAGCACGTTCGCCTCACAGCAAGAAGGTCGCTGGTTCGAGCCTCGGCTGGGTCAGTTGGCGTTTCTGTGTGGAGTTTGCATGTTCTCCCTGTGTTGGCGTGGGTTTCCTCCGGGTGCTCCGGTTTCCCCCACAAGTCCAAAGACATGCAGTATAGGTGAATTGGGTAGGCTAAATTGTCCATAGTGTATGAGTGTGAATGGGTATGTATGGATGTTTCCCAGAGATGGGTTGCAGCTGGAAGGGCATCCGCTGCATAAAACATATGCTGGATAAGTTGGCGGTTCATTCCGCTGTGGCGACCCCAGATTAATAAAGGGACTAAGCCGAAATGAAAATGAATGAATGAATGAATAATTTTAAGCCTATTTAAGTTATGTAATCAATTGTAAAAATATATTACAATATTAGTATTTCACAAAATGATTTTATCATCAATATTTGATGTATTTTAATGCATAGTTAGGTACATAAAAAAGTAACAACTTGCGAATTTGTAAGTTTAATTTACAATTTAAAAAATAAAAGGGTTATTCTGAAAATATTTGATTTCTTGAAACTATTAATGAGAAATCTTAAACAGAATAAAAAAAATATGAACATTTTACTCAAACACATGAATATATTCATTCATCCATCCATCCATCCATCCATTCATCCATCTATTTTCCTTCGGTTTAGTCCCTGATTTGACATGAATATTAAACAAAGTAATTTCAGAGTAACAGAATTTTCAAATAGTCTTATATTTTTTTCCAATAGCTGTATGTGAAAAAAAAAATAAATAAATAAATTCTTCATTTTCCTTTGGCTTAGTCCTTTTATTCATCAGGGGTCGCCACAGCGGAATGAACCGCCAACTTATCCAGCATATGTTTTACACAGCGGATGCCCTTCCAGCTGCAACCCAGTACTGGGAAACATCCATACTCATCCACACACATATACTACGGCCAATTAAGTTTTTTCAATTCACCTATAACGCATGTCTTTGGACTGTTGGGGAAACCAGAGCACCCGGAAGAAAACCACGCGAACATGGGGAGAACATGCAAACTTCACACCGAAATGCCAACCAATGCCAATCAATGGGCTCAAGTTAGTGACCTTCTTGCTGTGAGGCGACAGTGTTAACCACTGAGCCACTGTATTGCCCAAAATAAAAATAAAATAAAATAAAATGCAACCCAGGCTCATTGCATTTCTGGGGACAGAAGGTAACTGGAGGTACGTCTGCTTGTAGTTTTTGTGTTTGCAAATTCGCCAAGGCCACTGTGTATGCTTTTTAATGATCTCAAATTTCTCTTGCACGTCTTCTTCTCGCATAAATCCACCAGAGGGCGCAATATACACGTCAGCAGACCAGGCCAGCTTGCTGTCGACTGACTTGATCGACTGATCCACCCACCCCACCCCTTCCCTAAACCGTAACCTTCACTAAAATAGTGTTTTCAAAAGCAAGTGATTTCACCACGTTTTCAGCCTGTTGTTTATTTATTCATTATTATTTTTTTGCTTTAGCTTTTCCTGGTTTCTGGAACCATTTTTTGCTGGACTCAAACCCTGACGTTTCAGTCAACTTTGATCCGTGTTCCAAGTTCATCAGCGTATGCGGCGAGCCACTAGGCAAACTGGTAACACCAGAAAAGCCGTCCATACAGAGGTAAGCAGTTGGCGGTAGCGCGAAAAGGAACGGAAGCCATCGGCCGTGTCATTTCACCCAGTAGCTTTCAATTTAAATACGAAATGCAGCCAGAAGTACCTCTGGCTACATAATTCGCGTTCTCCAGAAATGTAGACACGGATACGTATCCACAATGAGCCTGTGTTGATAAAATAAATTTGGAAGATCAAACTACCAACGATTTATCAAAACTGAAATAACTTAATACCTTTATCTTAATAAATATCTTAATACCTTAATAAATATCTCAATACCTTTTTACGGCCAAGTTTGCTCTACTTGTACATACTAATCTGTATACCCACATTGTGTCATGAAGACCCCAGCTGTGAGTGCCAATATGGTGTTAGAAAAGCTTTAACTGCGGGATTTACAGCTGATTTAAGTGGTTTCGAGTGGAATAGAGAGCTTTTTTTCACAAATTATTTACTCAACATACTCTGGAGTTATCACGTGGGAGAGACAGATTTACCTCCTCATCTATTATTCGTTTCCCACTGCAATTCCACTTAGTGTATATATGCATACATTCACTAGAGCAGTTTTGCCAGATAGTGTACAGTAAATGACGGCCCGGGGAACGAGACTTCTCCCTTGCCTGCCAACCTGCTCACAGCCGGTGGGGCTCCATAAATCACGTGCGGATTTACTCACAATCATTAAAAATATAGGTGACTCAGATCACATTTTACAACAGGATGCCTCTTCAAGCCCACTGTGCCTTTCCTAAATGGCTGATGGGAGACAGTGAAAAATGACGGCATCATGCTGCTTTCCTGCCATAAATCATTCAGTAGACATACTCAGATGCACAGCTACAGCTGCGAATTTACTGTATGGGCGGCACTCTGGGTTTTTTAGATTCACAGATTGCCATGGTTATTGGAAAATGTGGTAAATGTAGGCCACCAGATGTCTTTTTAGACAGATGTCTTTTTGGAGTCAATGGATTGTACAAAAATTGGTTAAAAATGTTTTAAATGCATTCTGGGTACTTTATAATAGTTGCACACTAGGGATCATTTCATAAGCATTAGCAAATGTAATGTTTTACTATACATTAGTAAGCAGTTTAGTTAACAATAAATAAATAAATACAGCTAAAAATGTTGCATTATTGACTTATAAACACATGTATAATGTGCTTAATGATTGTATTTTCATACTTTGTTAATGATTAATTAACAATTATTTATCATTATTAAGGGATTTACACTCAAAAAATTATTTTGCTGCTTGTTCAAACTACTTATTTAAAATGAGATGAATCAACACAATTATCTATGTGTTTTTATTCATTCATTTTCATTTCGGCTTAGTCCCTTTATTAATCTGAGGTCGCCACAGCGGAATGTACCGCCAATTTATCCAGCATATGTTTTACGCAGCGGATGCCCTTCCAGCCGCAACCCATCACTGGGAAACATCCACACACACTCATTCACACACATACACTACGGACAATTTAGCTTACCCAATTCACCTATACTGCATGTCTTTGGACTTGTGGGGGAAACCGGAGCACCCGGAGGAAACCCACACCAACACAGGGAGAACATGCAAACTCCACACAGAAACGCCAACTGACCCAGCCAAGGCTCGAACCAGCGACCTTCTTGCTGTGAGGCGATCGTGCTACCCACTGCGCCACTGTGAGGCCCTATGTGTTTTTAGGTGACCAATTAATTGTATATTCAATCTACTTAAATTTGTAAAAAAAATAATCGTTAAATTAACCGATTTGTGTTGGGACAACATGAAGAAATTGTATGGAACCCAGTGTACACTGTAAAAAATGCTGTGCTCCACACAATCGATTTGAGTGGATTGAACATCAACAGTTGAGTTGTCCACCACCAAAAAACAATAACTGTTATTTTAAATAAGTGGGTTGAACAAACCGGAGCACCGGAGGAAACCCGCGCGAACACGGAAATGCCAACTGACCCAGCCGGGGCTCGAACCAGCGACCTTCTAGCTGTGAGGCGATTGTGCTCCCCTCTGCGCCACCGTGCTGCCCGGTATAATATAATAGTAATTAAATAATAGTGTTTTAACAATAATATATTAACATACATTAACTAATTATTACAGAGTGTGACCAACAATTTAAATAGGGCACTTGTATTCTAATAAATTAATAATCATGACAAGTGAAGTTTTATAAACTAATTTCTAGAGGATCACGTGCTATGATTGAACACGGCTGGTCTCACATCAACAATCATCGATAAACCAGATGAATCCAAGCCTGCCTAATCTCGGACCCCCTTCTATGCTAAATAACAAGGCGGGAGCCCTGGGCTCAATTATCTCAAAGCTCAGGATTCTCTCCCGGGACTGCATGCCAAACCTGCAATTAGTATCAAGCATTAGCTAAGTGTGATCTCTTGAAAAGCTCATAGCCAAAATGTCTGTATGTATCCTGCTCTATTCGTCATTTGAAGAAATGTGGTCTCAGCACCACAGCTACCCAGAAGAGTGCTGTGATTTACATGAGATTAAATATGAATCATGAAATGGCATTTCACTTCTTTTAGGTTCTACACAGGTTTAGTTTGAAAGGACGCTCACAGAAATGATCAGAGAATTTTAATTTTGCATTGAACTAAGGCACAGTTTGGGGTTTATGTCTCAGTAGCATCATAACAGCAACAAAAAATAATGCATAAAAAATTACAAAGGAAAAACAAATAAAAAAAGAGAACATCATATGCCTGATTAATTATACATTTCTGCAAAACAGTTTTTTTTTTTGTGCCTGTTTTGAACGAATGCTAGTAGTGCTTGAGGTGGTAACCCAGTAGGTACTCCAACAATAAACAAATAGCAGAAATGAAGAAGTGATCAAATAAACGTCCCAGGGAGCTCCCACTTCACATCAGCTGTGACTAACCTCTCCACTGCACAAACAGCCCCGAGACAGGCCTGCTTTTATACGCTTCAGATTAAAATGATTCATTTGCCTTTTTTTTTTATTTGCTTGCTGTGATTCTGCATCTCTTTAATGCTGTCTCCGTCACAGAGGAGACAAAGAAATCGGACAAATTCGCAGCTCCTTCTGTTCCTCATGAAATATCCAGTTTTAATTAGATTTTATGATTTTTTTTGGCAAGGAATAAGAGCATATTAATAAAACTTTAATTCAGAGAAGCTGTTCTATATGTGATAAAATAGTCATTATGGTTTCGATCAAAGCAGTCATCCATGGGAGTCGAATTCCTTGACCTGGTTCAGTATTTGATGTTCATCTGCATTGCAAAGCCAATATTGAGATTATTTTGTTCTGCATATGATATTTATTTACCTAGCATGCACTTTATGTACATGTCCTTGGAAGCATATTCAGTACACATGACTCACGTGTTGTGAAGTTTAACATGATTAATGCAACTGAGAAAATCCACTTTTTAAAATCAATCCTCGCCAAATGATTTGCAAAAATTCAATGCATGTGCAATGCTTGAAACCTAAAATGCCCATCCATGACATACCTGACATAAATAGAGAGATTAATTCACAGTGCCTATAGAAAATCACCATAGCCTGTGAAAATCTATTCCTTTACTCACATTACAGCCTGCTTTTAAAAGACCTTTGGGATGAAGTTGTAGAAAGGCCCTGGTTAGGAGAAGATTACAAAACATTTCAAAGGTTTATTTGGAATGTGATTTGACTTCAGGCTGTATCACAAATATAGTAATAATAATTGTGATAATATTTTAACAACAAATATTGTGATAATAATTACTTCAAAGGGGTATGATGATTTTCTATAGGCACTGTAAACAAATGCAGTATTACTGGATACCATGATTTGTTTCTTCTGTCTGAGTTTTTGGTTAATTGACACAGCAATACTGCTGCGACCAATGGTGTGAGTTTGAATCTGTTTATCAAACCAATACCAGATGAGGTGAGTGATGGTCGGTGACACAAACATCCAACACAGGCTCATAATGGATATGCACCCAGGTCTACATTTCTGGAGACAGCAAATTATGTACCCAGAAGTACGTCTGGCTGGATTTAGTCTGTAAGACTTTTTTTTCCTGTAAAACGCTTTTCTAGCTTTTCCAGTGTCAGTCGGTCGATCAACAGCAAGGCTGAAATGCATAATGCGGCCTCTGGTGGATTTACACAAGAAGAGGACTACAAATGGTACGTACAAGAGAAATTTGAGATCATCAAAAAGTGTACATAGTGGCCTCTGGTGGATTTGCGAAAACAAAAACTGCAAGCAGACGTAGCTCTGGGTACGTAAACGGCCCCTATTAATGTAGACCTGGGTACGTTTCCGCAATGAGCCTGGGTTGCAAACATCACATATTTGCTTAAAGTCAAATCATTTTACCACATATGCTGAATAGAAATGGCCACTGGGTAAAACAACAACAACAACAACAACAACAGCAACAACAACAGCAACAACAACAACAACAACACCTTTTCCCCCATTCTTTTTTACCTGGTTTGTAAGTACTAATGTACCAAGGTATTAAAGGCAAAATTCACCCCAAACATTGTGGAAATTCAAAGTGCAAGTAGACATTTTACTTCATATAGTATGCATGAATAATAAAGTGTATATTAAACAAGATATTTTAAAATAACAATATTTAATAGCCCCATTTGTTATTAAGCTATAATGCTGTATATGCATTCAAGCGCCCATGTGTGCCATTTGTCCACGTATTATTGTTTTATATTATTGAATATCATAAAATATTTTAAAAAATATTTAAAATGCCTGCAGATTTACACTAACTGTCAAAAGTTTTGTCGTCAATCCCAGTTGTAAGAGCAACAAACAATAACTTGACTTCTAGTTGATCATTTGGAAAAGTGGCAGAAGGTAGATTTTTTCCAATGAATCATCCATTGAACTGCATCCCAACCATCACACACACTGCAGAAGATATATTGGAACCTGCATGAACCCAAGATTCTCACAGAAATCAGTTAAGTTTGGTGAAGGAAAAATGATGGTTCGGGGTTACATTCAGTATGGGGGCATGCAAAATATCTGCAGAGTGGATAGCAACATCAGCAGCCTGAGGTATCAAGACATTTGTGCTGCCCATTACATTATAAACCATAGGGGAGGGTAAATTTTTCAGCAGGATAGCGCTCATTCCCTACTTCACAGCCTCCACATTAAAGCTCCTGAAAGCAAAGAAGGTGCTCCAGAATTGGCCAGCCCAGTCACCAGACATATAATGTTCATGTCTAATGACTGGGCTGGCCAATCCTGAGCACCTTCACCTGAGCATGTCTGGGCTGAAGGAGAAGGCATTGAAGATGAATCCAAAGAATCTTGATGAACTCTGGGAGTCCTGCAAGAACGCTTTCTTTGCCATTCCAGATGACTTTATTAATAAGTTATTTGAGTTATTGCAGAGGTGTATGGATGCAGTCCTCCAAGCTCATGAGAGTCATACACAATATTAATTCTTTTTCCACTGCACCAAGACTTTATATTCTATACTGTACATTATTTCTGTTAAGTTACAAGACTTTTGTCTAAGCAAAGTCAGACCTTACTGTCCTAATTAAATCATTAAAAATCAAGGTATGATCATATTTTATTTTAGTAAAATAAGTGTAATCTAGAAGCCTTTGCCTTTCATATAAGCCACTTCTGATACCAAATGATCAGCTAGAAGTCAAGTTAATATTTGTTGTTCCTAAAATTTGGATAGGCAACAAGACTTTTGTCAGGTAGTGTATATGGATGAAAATTATAAATATATATACTGTTTATTCATATTGCCTGGATAATGTGAGAGTAAGATTCAGCCGAAAAAAGACTCTGTGAAATGGATCAGGTCTTAATCACAGCCGAAACATCTGGGAGCAAGCGAGCAGCACGCTAATGAAACGGCTAATAAGCATCTCCTTCCTCCTCTCTTTCTTCGCACACATGGCACAGAAATCTCAAGGACGTTGGTCCTTCTGTGCCACACGAGCAGGTTGCTGTTAATTACTGATTTTGACTTGAAGAGGCACGTTTCTTGCATCACTGACAGAACGGAAACGACCATACCTCGCTCTCACACAGAGACCAGGCAGCCGTTAAAGATGCGTGTGGGAGGACGTGCCTGCGTCTGCCACTTTATTGCCAATATAAGGCTGGCAAAAAAAACCAAAAAAACATTGCACACTTTTCAGAGTGCCAATTATTTATTTGGGCATCTCATCTACTCTGAGGCTGTTTAGATGGAGTAATTTGGAAGGTTGGGGTAGTGGGTCAATAGCTGGTTTTACTCCAGTCTGAATCAAACGATTATTCACTAATAATGTTTAATTGCTATATTCTTGAGCAAATCCAAAGCCAAGCCACTGAAATCCTCAATAGAGTCGCCAAAAGATGGTGTTTTTCTCTTTTAAGCCTTCCAAATAATCATCTGATGGCATTTCACATTGAATTGCAAAGTGTGCACTCAATCCAGGCCAAAACAGGTGAAAAAAAAGCAGCCAACAGTACACAGGTATTTTTAAAGGCTGTGTGCGATATGACAGTTTTTTACGATCTTGGACATACCATCTTCTCGGTCACCTAGATGCTCCTGGTTCCATCTGTACTGCTCTTCAGATGTTCATTCAGCCAATCCGTTTCGAAAGAGAAAAAAGAAAAGACGCTTTCTCACAGGGATTGTCTCCCACTATAATCACGAAGAACACTTTGAAATGGCTTATAGCACACTCATATCATATCTGCCATTCTGTTTTTCAGTGTGAGGTGGCACCAGCCGGATAATGTTCTCTGATCTTTCTAAAAATGATCTTTTATGTGATCTTTAGTTTTTGTTTCAGGTTATGATCAGCAGAGCCAGAGAGAATCTGCAGACATTTGGGAAAAGAAGAAGAAAAAAAGTGGAATTCTTTAGAATGGATTTAACCCTTTATAGGGCACTCATTGAAATAAGCACAGGAAAAAACCTGGAGTGTTACTTTTATTATTACAATTAATAAAAAAATAAAACAATATATATTGGCAGAAAAACTATACATATATATATATATTCATTCATTCATTTTCTTTTCGGCTTAGTCCCTTTATTAATCTGGGGTCGCCACAGCGGAATGAACCACCAACTTATCCAGCATATGTTTTTACGCAGCGGATGCCCTTCCAGCT
>CAIGQW010055024.1:17687973-17698637 GCA_903798125.1 Danio choprae | reverse complement strand
TGGATGGATGGATGGATGGATGGATGGATGGATGGATGGATGGATGGATGGATGGATGGAGGGATGTATGGGTGCATAGATGCATAGGTGAATGGATGGATGGATGGATAGATAGCATCAGATCAAAGAGACAGACTAGCAACTTTCTTATTATTTTATAAGCTTATTATTTTAAAGGCTTCCCACTACTGATCTACAAAAAAAATCCACTGTTAATAAGTGCAAATTAGCTTTTAAGCCTTTCCTTTCATTTCATTTAAATCAATTATTATTATTATTATTATTACTATTATTATTATTTTTATTATTATTATTTTTACATGATTTGTTGCAAATTCATATTTGATTTCTGCTATCCACCATCACTGGGCATCGTTCAGCACCAGTACTGTGGTGGTAGAAGCAAACTCATTATGCAATTAGCAAATTAATTCCCACGGCTCTATACAAAAATACCGATGTCTCACATCACAAGCAAATGGAGCAAAAATGACAAATCCAATGTTAAGTGTTTCGCGCGGGACAAAGAATTAGAGCAAACCTTGTCTGTTTAGTCATAGGTGCTGCTTCAATAGCAATTAACCATGGACAACAACACGGCAAACAAAACAACTCGCCGCCGCACACCAATACAGCTCACATTTCTTTTAATTAAAAGTGTACAAGATCACGGCTGACATTTTGGCTGTCCCCTGTGAGCGAGTCTTTGGCTGAACAAGACTCATCTGGTCTAATTAAATTGCAACAGAAGCCTCGCACTGACTGGTGTTGAGACACGTGGTTGACACGCTGCGGTTTTACAATAGCGGCGTCAGATAGTACACTCCCTCCTAACATCCTCAGAGGTCTTGAATCTGTTCCAAAAATTCACACTCAATTTTCAACTTTACACCTGCACTGAAAACATAATAATGGTCCTCGCATGCTCCTTCAGAGTAAGTCTCCCAGTTCACTAGTGCAGGACAGACTCATGAGGGCAAAGTCGCTATGGCAACTTTTATTCTGCACCACTAAAACATTTGCTGCCATTTGTACTTCAGTGTCTATCAAAGGCTCAGCAGTTCTCAGATTATCATATGCATGCATTAAGCAAATATGTTTTAATTGATCAGAATTGAGGGAGATTTAGATCATTCGATTTAAAGATTTTTTATCTCAGAAAAGCAACAAGAATAACAGATATATTTTTTTTATAAAAAAAAAAAAAAAACCTTAAAGGCACCAATTTTAACCATTTTTCAAGATTTAATATAAACCTTTTGTGTCTCCAGAATGTGTCTGTAAAGTTTCAGCTCAAAATGCCCATCAGATTATTTATTATAATGTTTTAAATCTGGGAAATGTTAGCTGTTTGGACATTGTAGCTGTTTTTGTTGCCTGTGCCTTTAATTCTAATGAGCTGGTTCTCCCCGCCCACCGTTCCCACGTGCATGTCACAGCCATAACCTTCATGTAGACAAACAGCTCAGTGACAAACAAGAATGAAGCAAATCTCCCTTACTATAAGAAGAACTTTCACAATGGTTATTTGATATATTGTTATTAATATATTTGTTGTGGAGTTAATTTAAGCCATTCTGAAGTGATGAGTCACACACAATGACGTTATAAAGTTCGCTTGCGTGCACGCGCACGCACACACACACACAGGGTGTGACAGGGTACATGTTAATATCCATTGCTGTATGGACAATGTTATGTTACTGTACAAAATAAACCTGATTAAAGTCCACAAACCGGGATTGAAGTGTCTTCTTTCATAATTGTATTGACACTATACGGCTGTGGTGATGAATTACGTAGCAATTTTACTATCTTTATTACAAACATGCACCAGCGAGCTGAACAAACCTTTTAATCCCGGTTGCTTTACGCACGTCCTGTCTTGTTGATATAATTATACAAGTTACTACAGAGACATGTTAATTCTCGGCTGTCAATCATTTCGGTGGGCGGGGAAACCGCACTCCTACGTCAAGTTGCTGTCGGTCTCAAAATGGGAGGGATTTGGATCCTATTTTAATGTCAGGAAATAATAAAAAAAGAGACTTATTGTGTTTATATCACCCTAATATGACTGTGGACACACTATACCTACACACAGTTCTGTCCAAACAGCTTACAAAATATGATTTTCATCACTGGTGCCCTTTAATGACCACATATGTGTTTCAATTTTCAAAGAAATGTTTTTAGAACTTTACAGAATGAAATAAAACATTATTTTTTATTTATAGTTAAAATTGTATAAAATTAATGTAATACAAAACGATAAATTGATGAAATGTACAATCTGACTATTTATTTGTCCATGCTAATATGTATACAGTAGAGCGGCACAATATTGAAAACCAAATAAAACATCGAAATATTTATTTATCCTGTGATATATATATATGAATACAGTTTCATTAGATGGTTTGAATAACTATTTGGAAAGAATTTATCATTTTAGATTGATTGGGATGATTCTGTATAGGAGTGCATAAAATATAACAAACAATCTACAAGCATAGAGAAGTTCAATAAAGAAAAAGAAATACATTAAATTTCTTTTCTGAGGAGTCAAATTGTATTCAGGTATACATTTATTCATTTTCTTTTTCGACTTAGTCCTTTTATTAATCTGGGGTCGCCACAGCGGAATGAACCGCCAACTTATCCAGCATATGTTTTACGCAGTGGATGCCCTTCCAGCTGCAACCCATCACTGGGAAACATCCACACACACTCATTCACACTCATACACTACAGACAATTTAGCCTACCCAATTCACCTGCACCGCATGTCTTTGGACTTGTGGGGGAAACCGGAGCACCCGGAGGAAACCCACGCAAACACGGGGAGAACATGCAAACTCCACACAGAAATGCCAACTGACCCAGCCATGGCTCGAACCAGCGACCTTCTTGTTGTGAGGCGATCATGCTACCCACTGTGCCACCGTGCAGCCTCAGGTATACAGTAATTGTACAATCAAATGTCAAATAATACCACATAGTCTTCGTTTTATAAACAATTCAATAAAATGAATCTTTATTAATTTTATAACATTTGCGAAATGATTAATTATAATCCAGACTCAACATTGCGCAGACTCGCGATGTGACAATTGCGAATGTCCTGATATGTCACAAAAACACGTGTACACACACGCACGCACGCACGCACGCACGCACACACACACACACACACACACACACACACACACAAACTATTATTCTTGATTGAATAGATATAGTTCTTATATAGAAATAGATAATAGATTTAGTTCTTAGTTCTTACTTCTTTAATGGATTTATTGATTTCATGGATATTTTAACAAGGTAACAAAACATATTTTCTGTCACTTTAGATATATTTAAATCCCCTTGCTTGGAAAAAAAAAGAACCCTTAAAAATAAAATTGTTAGTATTTTTGACGACTGTAACACTATCCAAATCCACCTTTCTCCACCACAATTTTTAAATATAGCCTGTTTACGAGTACAAAACAAACATACTGTACATTCAAACTAACATAATAAACACGGTGACTGTTTCTTAGTCACTTTCTGTCTAAATTCTTTGCAGAAATAAGCTACAACATGTAGAACAACTAGCACCTTATGAGATGTTATGACAGTACATAACACACCAAATGAGATTGGAAAGGAAAATAGAGAGTAACTCTTTTTTTATGACTCATATTTTACCCACAGACTGGTTTATAACTTCTTACATTTATGAATTTGCTTGAGAAACAGACTTTGCCTGCGAGCTGTGTTTGACAAAGTTATACCTCCTCATTTTCAATAATTATGGCTTACAGTACACGCTTGTGAATTACCTGAGAACTATGAGGGAAGATTTTAATGTAGCATATCAAGGTCTTCTACCACTACCGTGCAAATTTCCCCCAGCTGATGTCATTAAGAAACAGTTTTTTGTTGTCTTTCTTGCGTTATAAATGAGATCACAAGACGGGTCTGTTTTTAACTAGATGAGTTAAAAAATCTTACAGAAACATTTGGATGATTTCATCATCTCCAAACTACATCAATGTTTTGACAGACATTTCAAAAACTGCCCAGACTGGAAGAATGATGCTGCCTTCGTCTGAGAAGACTGCCAACTAAACCAATTCTTGGAGAATTTGAAAAACATATTCAGTTTTTTTTCTTCTCTACATTCTGTTTGATGATGTTCTGAACTGAATATGCCTGAAGTCTAGTGATGCACCAATCTTGATTTATCATGGCCAATACAGACATTCAGACAATTAAATTATTATTTTTCATGGCCAATTCAGACATTCAGACAATTATTCATTCATTCATTTTCTTTCAGGCTTAGTTCCTTTATTAATCTGGGGTCGCAACAGCGGAATGAACCGCCAACTTATCCAGTTCACCTATACCACATGTCTTTGGACTGTGGGGGAAAGCGGAGGATCCGGAGGAAACCCATGCAAACATGGGGAGAACATGCAAACTACACACAGAAACGCCAACTGACCCAGTGGGGGCTCGAACCAGCGACCTTCTTGCTGTAAGGCGATTGTGCTACCCACTGCGCCACCGTGCTGCCCTTCAGACAATTAAATGATGATTATTTTATTTTTTTTTACATAAAAATAAGCTTGTATAATTTCACAATATATGTCAAAACATAAGGATTGACATGAAATTATATAGCCTTCCTGTACAAATCGAAAACAGTAGAGATGCTGAATATAAATGCAATCACTCTTTACTCTCTCTGTTTGCAGCATCGATGCTTGTTTGTGATATAAACAAAGAAACTGTTCTGATGTGTAAAAATAAAAGACGATCTGAACTTTGAAGAAGATTTCGTATTCTCTAAAAGTATGCAGTAGTGTCCAGTAAACATGAGCCAGGCTAAAACTGTTTGTGTAAAATGAGTAAGCCTGCACAGGGGCAACACTATGAGAAGCTATGCTGGAGAATAATTGAATTTGTAAAGCACTGATTATATATGTTAAATACCCATATAAAGCTATATCTGTGAAAGGTTTTCAGGAGAGTGAGTGACATATTGTCAAGATAATATACCATCATGACAATGTATGTAAACCCATATAATCATACTAGATGAATTTAGCAAAGGCAACACTGGAATGTAGACCTGAGCTAGCAGTGCTGATTGAACAGGGCTGCCAAGAATAACACAGAAACACCATATATGTATGAAATGTATACTGGGTAAAAAAAAATGCATGTAGGAGAAATGTGACATATAAAAGCAGGACCACTGACACAGACAGAATTGTCCAGGAGAGACTTCAGGTTGCTCTGGGGTTTGCTCTGAGCTTTCTCTGCTTTATTTTGTTATGATGTAAGAAAATAAGGTCTATCTTCAGGTATTGAAAACCTCCAGACTGATCATGATTAATTAATGGAAAGGCCGGGAACTATGACAACTTTTGCCGGATTTCAAAATGACTAAGTAGGAGTTCGGATCAACACAGTTTGGCTACTGTTTATTATTCTCTCATATTTGCATGTGTCTAGGTGATCCCTCAGTTCCGAAAGGTCTGATATGATTAAATGGCCAATTTCAGCAGCAGCAACAGCCTTGAAGGGGCAGGACATATCATATACTAGAGAGCATTTGATTGGTAAGAAGATGTCATAAGAAACTAAATATGAGGTGACGTCAAAAAATAATTAAATAAATAAATAAATAAATAAATAGAAAATTGCCAGAAGTGACACACCTAAAGTTTTGAAAGTTTATATCTTTTAAATGCAAATTTTTGTCACTGTTTTGGATCAAACTAGCTTATAGATTACCTTAACTCTAACATATTATTACTAACACCTCATTTTGATTTCACAGAGGCTTAAAATAGCAAAAAAAAATTGTTTTTACCTCTTTTACTGAGGTGGATTTTGCAGCATGATCTCATGAGGAAATGTAACTATTTTTATGTTTTGTCACCCTAGTGGGTAATTCCTATGAATTCGTACGAGTTTAGTCGAATTCAGACAAGTTCATATAAATTAGCCACTAAATCAGAAAGTTACGAATTGCCGTGAGATTGTGTTGGGATTTTGATGTGTGAAAAAGGGTTAATGAGAATAATGGGAGATGGAAATTCATTTGCAAAATGAACTCTGACATATAGTGAACATTACACCCATCTGACCAATCAGCTGTCTCCATTATGCTTACCTTGTTTACTGTTGGTAGCTAGGTTACCAATACTACAGTCAGCCGCTCTAAAAACTTTACCTAATGCACCGAACATGCACTGTTGATTTTTTTCTTTTTTTAGTGAACACTGAAAATATTTGTGGGTGGCACGGTGGCTCAGTGGTTAGCACTGTCGCCTCACAGCAAGAAGGTCACGGGTTCTAGTTCCGGCTATACCAGTTGGCATTTCTGTGTGGAGTTTGCATGTTCTCTCCGTGTTGGTGTGGGTTTCCTCCGGGGGCTCTGGTTTCCCCCACAGTCCAAAGACATGCGCTATAGGCGAATTTAATTGGCCATAGTGTATGAGTATGTGTGTGAATGTGAGAGTGTATGGGTGTTTCCCAGTACTGGGTTGCGGTTGGAAGGGCATCCGCAGTGTAAAACATATGCTGGAATAGTTGCCGATATAATATATTCCACTGTGGCCACCTCTGAAAAAGAAACTAAGCCAAAGGAAAATTAATGAATGAATGAAAATATTTGCTTTCAACTTCATGATGAAAACACGGCTAGTGACCATTTACAAACTTCAAAGTATAAGTCTGGGAAAGAGACTTCACAACCGACTAAAAAACAAACAACAACAAAAAACGTAGACACATCAGTCAAAATAGCATCTTCATTCTCTTTGCGCTCCGCAGCAACCATTTGTAACTGCTGAATAGCAATGGAAGTCATTATAATCTAGCTGTGAAACAAAAGCAGATCTCTGAACTCTTCCCCTTCAAGAGCAGCTGAATATTTCAGTCATTCCGCATGCAGAGGTGAAGAGGGCTCCTTAGCATGCGCTGAGGTCATCTGATATTTAACATAAGCCTATCTTTGATCTTTAAGGGAAAGACAAGAGTTCAAGATGTAAAACTAAGCGTGATGCACTCCCAGGAAAATATTGATCTGAAATCCAAGTCACACCACCGCTACGGGGAACAATGCATATCTGAGGCTCATTATTTCCTGTTCAAAGCGTGAGACTTCGCTTTGACCGGACACACATAGGTTTACCTCAGAGTATTTCATTGCCATTTGCAACTGTTCCCTCTGCTCAGTGAATCAGACAGTAACTGAAGCTGAAACGAGTTAACTGTGACAAATGGCTGTGGTATTTAGAGTTGCGTCTCTGTTGTTGGTTTTTGCTAATGATACGAAGGTGGACAGAAATAAACTCACGCAGACACATCTATATTCCCTCTCTGAATCAGCAGCTTTACGACCTGTACTGTACAAACACATCTTGTAGTAAACAAGACTCATACTGTTGCACTGTCACTAATTATTATTTTTTTAATGTTAGTATTAGATGTAAAACTGCAATGACTGTTGTAGGCTTTGGAAAAATGTTTTATGGTAGTATCAAAATGACATATTGAATTCATTGTGAATGGTGCTAAAGTGACTGGCGCTAAAAAGTATGTTCAGTTTTCTCAGAAAGAGATCAACGTTACTGTGGCAATGTTTCATTGCACTGGTGCAGGCACGTATTGCGTCAACCAAAGCTGTAAAAAGGTTAATGCATCATAGCATTATTCATTTACCCAAGCAGTCATGCCAGTTTACATTGTTTCATAAGACTAAATTCTGAGCAATCTGGATTATGTGCAACAGTACCAGGTGAGTTACTGAGCAAGTTTACTACACTGGAAAAGTCAACAAAGGCTAATTGGTAGTACATTTTTTCAGTCTACATTTTTGTGAAACCACATAAACATACTTAAACATAGGTTTGACTGCAGTTTCTAGGTAAAATAAATGGTGATAACTTTTATTCCTTTTCACACTAGTGATATTTAAAGGGACATACAATATTATTCATGCATTCATTTTATTTTCGGCTTGGTCCCTTTATTAATCTGGGGTCGCCAGAGAGGAATGAATCACCAACTTATCCAGCATATGTTTTATGCAGTGGATACCCTTCCAGCTGCAACCCATCACTGGGAAACATGCACACACACTCATTCACACACATACACTACGGACAATTTAGCTTACCCAATTCACCTATAGCGCATGTCTTTGGACTTGTGGGGGAAACCGGAGCACCCGGAGGAAACCCACGCCAACACGGGGAGAACATGCAAACTCCACACAGAAACGCCAACTGACCCAGCCGAGGCTCGAACCAGCGACCTTCTTGCTGTGAGGCGAACGTGCTATCCACTGCGCCACCGTGAGGCCCTTTTTGAGCAGTATATTGCTCATAATCTAGTTAGTACATGAAAGCCAATGCACTAATTAATTTGAACAAGCGTTACTTGTAAATTGTATTGTAAATACAATAAAATAATTGTAAAGTGTGACCATTTATATCCATATACAAATAAGCACAGATTTCAAAAACATACATGAAGGAAGCAAGCTTTAGAGAAAAAGAAATAAAGAGAAAGAGAAAGATAAAGGCACTTGGTCATCGTTCTTTCAGAAGTGATGATGCAATCTACTGTAACCGCAGCAGCTCCTCCATGAGACTGTAGATTGTGAATGGGATAGTGCTGCTTTTATCAGTGCACTGAATATAACACAGACACAAATTTTCCATATAAAACGTAATATGTCCCCAAACAGACACATTAAATATTGCATCAGAGTAAGCAGACAGAAGTGTGCGCCATTACAGGAAAGAAGGCCATGAATTTGAGGCAAGAAGAAAAAGAAGAGAAAAATATTGCAGAACCGCGTGAGAAAAAGAAATGCATTTTTAATAGATCTTTACGTGCATGAGTATATGTGTGTGAGTTTATTTTACCCCAGACAAATACACATCGACTACATAGATGTTCTACTGTCTGACCTCTTTTGTACCACCTTTGAAAAATGTCATGCCTGAGCACTGAATTTGTCCTGCTATGAACCCACCTACTGTATTACAAACATGTAGAAACTTACTAAGAAAAAAATGAATGAATGGATGAACGAACGATTTAATTAATGAATAAATAATTTATTAATAATAATTCATTCATTCATTAATTCATTTTTTTCTTAGTAAGTTTATACATGTTTTGCATTTACTTAATAACTAACTAACTAACTAAATACATAAATAAATGAATGAATGAATGAATGAATGAATGAATGAATGAAATAAAAACAAAAATAATAAATAAATAAATAAATAAATAAATGAAATAATAAAAAATAATAATAATAATAAAAAAATAAAAAAAATAAATAAATAAATTCCTCACATCACTTCTCCTAATTCTGTCATCATTTACTCACCCTTGTTCCAAACTTGCTTGTCTTTCTTTCTTCTGTTAAACACAAAAGAGGATACTTTGAAATAAGCTGGAAACCGGTAACCATCGACATCCATAGTATTTGTTTTTCCTACTGTGGAAGTCAATGGTTACCGGTTTTCAGCTAAATTCAAAATATCTTCAATAGTGTTTAACAGAATAAAGAAACTCACCACAGTTTAGAACCACCTGGGGGTGAGTAAATAGTGAGTAAACTTTCATTTTTGGTTGAACTGTCCTTTTAACAGTGCCTAGAATTTCTGCTCTGATAGTGAGCAATTGGGTGAACTATCCCTTTAACAGTGCCTAGATAGTGGAAAAGCAGCTTTATTATGATTATAACTCATCAATGTACAAAGAAAGCTTACATGGAACCAAACAAAGTGAATCACCGCAAGACACCTTTTCCCTGCAGGTTGAGCCCTGAACAATTTTGAGCAATAAGTGAAAGTTAAAACTAAGCAGCCCGCATTCAAAACACCAGGGATTCATAGTGACACCACATAAGGGAAAAGCAGTGTACTGTCTAGAGATGACCACATTTTCAACCCTTGTTTTTCGAAATCCAAAGAGATTAACAATACACTTTGGAAGTTCATTCAGCGTTCAGGAAACATGTGACACTGCTGATGATTGTTCATGGAAGACTTAAACCCAAAGATGCTCCAGACACAGGGGACCACAAAAAATAAATAAAAAATCCATGACACTTTTTCCCAACTGTTCATCACAATTTCACACAATGAAAGAATGAAAATCTGCTTGAAACACTAACCGCTATGCACACACGTTTAGCGGCCATGCTACATAATTAGGGTGTAAAACCTGCAATATTATTTTAGGTTAAATATTATCAGTGCTGCTAAATGGAATCTGCAAACATGTCAAATAAATAAATAAATAAATAAATAAATAAATAAATAAATAAATAAACATGACATTATTATTATTATTATTATTATTATTATTATTATTATTATTATTATTATTATTATTTTTATTATATTAAATATTAAATAATATATAATAAATAAATAATACATAATGAATAAATAAATAAATAAATAAATAAATAAATAAATAAATAAATAAATAAATAAATTAGATACAGTATATTCAGATCAAGAACATTACATGCTGCAGGGATAATAATCAAATAAAATAATATTTTTAATAAGAATAATAATAATAACATTATTATTATTATTATTATTATTATTATTATTATT
>CAIGQW010055024.1:17625899-17648095 GCA_903798125.1 Danio choprae | reverse complement strand
GCGCAGTGAGTAGCATGATCGCCTCACAGCAAGAAGGTCGCTGGTTTGAGCCTCGGCTGGGTCAGTTGGCATTTCTGTGTGGAGTTTGCATGTTCTCCCCGTGTTGGTGTGGGTTTCCTCCGGGTGCTCCGGTTTCCCCCACAAGTCCAAAGACATGCGGTACAGGTGAATTGGGTAGGCTAAATTGTTCATAGTGTATGTGTGTGAATGAGTGTGTATGGATGTTTCCCAGAGATGGGTTGCAGGTGGAAGGGCATCCGCTGCGTAAAACATATGCTGGATAAGTTGGCGGTTCATTCCGCTGTGGCGACCCCAGATTAATAAAGGGACTAAGCCGAAAAGAAAATGAATGAATGACTATTGTGATATCTCAACAGAATACACAGTTTTCACAGTATAAATACAAATTATAGCCTAGTAAAGCTACAAAGTGTATTCAGTAGAGATTCAGTTCAGTCTTTTCTTTTGTCCTTAGAATTGTATCTCCAATCAGTGGGAGGTTTATTAGGCTGCTGTCACTTTAAGGCCTGACTCACACGACAAAGATCTGTAACAAAACAAACTGATTTTTTCCAAACCTTTATTGTTTCTTTATTGCTTGTAACTAAATTAAGACTGTGTTTAACATAGGACTCACTCAAATGTGTAGTTTTCATATAATGTGTATTTTTTGTCTATTTAAATGATGAAATACATTCAAGTGTGACGAAACACATGCACAGATAGTCACTACACAACACAATACCAATTAGTTCTGTTTGCATCTTGAATGGTTTAACACAGTATTAAATGTAATGTCGAGTGTATAAAAAGGTCTCAATAATAGGAAAGATAAAAACAAATAAAAGGACAGGCGAAATAAAAAGTTTTTGTAATTTCTGCAGCTCCAACGCAGCCATTCAGGTTTGGCAGCAAATGGTGTCAAAAAGGTTAATGTTGATTTAATAAGCAATTAATTTTAAGCTGGTACCTTGGAAATTGGCAAGAGTGAGGATGATAAAAAGATTAGAATCAGCTGTGGCGCCTGAAAAGCAGAGCATTGAGTTCTGGGTAAATTGCCTTTTTCGCTGTACAAAGCTGGGCTTGTTTGTTCACAGCTCAGAGAGGACTCGGTTGATGGTTAATTGGTGCGGTTCTCCTGGGCACAGGTTGATGATGTCATAATAGCACATGTACGCGAAGCTCCTGATGAAGGCTGATTGTTTTTTCGATGAGTGCAAGTGCAGATCGATAAGCTCAGTCTCTCTTGGCCAGAAAACGGAAAGCGTCCCTCTCTTATTAAATAAAAGCCAGATGGCCAGTGGATTAGTCCGGTGGAACCGCTGAGTGGCACCAGGTGAGTGCGGCTCTTTAGAATGATTATTTCCTACATCTGACGCTTGGCTTTCACATGTGCGAACAGGTAAACGAGAGAAAAGTTTAGGCTTTCACTTTCAGAAAACGAGGTGACTTCAAAAGAAAACTCTCCCGTCAAACAAAAAATAATTCATTTGGAAGAGTTCCAATTATTTTTGTCCATACAAATGAATACTTTGGGACAATAAAAGACAATATTAAAATACTTAGTTTTCCCCCACTGACATAAAAAAACAACACAAACAAATAAATAAATAAATAAATAAATAAATAAATAAATAAATAAATAAAAATATGTCAATAAAAAAAATAAATAAAAAAATGATAATAATAATAATAATAATAAGAAGAAGAAGAAGAAGAAGAAGAAGAAGAAGAACATACACTACAGACATTTTAGTTTACCCAATTCACCTATACCGCATGTCTTTGGACTTGTGGGGGAAACCGGAGCACCCGGAGAAAAATCATGCGAACTCTGGGAGAACATGCAAACTCCACACAGAAATGACAACTGACCCAGCCGAGGCTCGAACCAGCGAACTTCTTGCTGTGAGGCGAAAGCGCTTCCAACTGCGCCACCGTGCCACCCCTATTGCTATAATTATTATAATGATTATTATTACTACAAAAACTTCAAGACTTTAAGATTGCATTACGAGCACGAGGGTCAAACCCTTAAAGTCTGTATGAACTGGAAGTTGCTGAGGCAGGGCTTCCTTGTGCATCATTCTCTCATGGCAAACTAACGGTAAGAGGGTATGGTTAAGAATATAGAACATATCAAACTGACATCATCAGAGAAGGATAGCCACTCCAAAAGCAGAAGCAAATGGTCAGACTTTGATTGAAGATTAGCAAAATATAATTTTTTCTTCAGTGGATTAACTTGCATGAATTAATTGTTCACGTAAATAATAATAACAATCTATGCTAGCCCCCAGAATCTCAGGTGTCCCCACAATTTGTCAGTGAAGTTCCGGCTCACTTATTATGGCATACTGTAAACGCCCCACAATGTTGCTTTTGAATGTAAAGAATAATTGAATGTGTATCAGCATAGACTATACACTACTAACGCAGCTCAAAAAGGGAAGATAGTTGTTTAAATTTGGGTAATTGTGACGTATGTTTCCAAAAGAAAACTCATGCAATACTACAATCAAGGTGTTTGAGGTACATAGATCAGTAGCGGTGAAATTGCAGATCTGTTTCATGCTCAAATTTTACATACTAAAGAAAGTTGGAAGTGTACAAAGCTTGGCAGGATTTCTTTCATTTGCACCACTCACTACCTAGCTTAAAATAATAGCTTTGAAAAATACTCTTCATAAATAGGTTGTGTTAATCACAAAAGTTGTGTTCAAATGCATACTGAGGTGAACTACACCTTATTCTCGCTCATATTAATATCGACATTAGAGCACCTGCCAGCATGGCTGTTTCATGAAATCAACACACTTAATCATGTAAAAACACTTCATATGATACAACGACATGAAGAAACTGCAATTAAACACATGCACCATTCCTCATACATCACCTCCAGTCATGCCTTAAAGGTACCTACTGAACCCACTTAGTAGATCCATTCATCCTTTTAATAATTATTAATTCATATTTAATTAATGTCCACTATTAATTTATAATAGCACAATGGAGTACGGTTAAAGACTCAACTCTTTAGTCATCATCAATGACCTGTGCCTCAGTTGATCTCTTTAAACATGCATTTTCTACAAGAACAACATGATTACGCAACTGGCAGACAGACAAACCACAAGCTAATCAGCTATAGGTTCTATAGTCTCCATTGCTTCCTCTTTTCTAAATGCAGTGACCCAGACAGACCTGGCTGTATCGGATGACCCACCTCTGTCGTATCCGCGCAGTTCCTCGACTTCTAACAGGTCAATCATGGCTGGTCACTCAATGGCAAGTGCAAGCATTGTAATCCGTTATAAACGTAGAGCTTTTTCTGCTCAGTATAGAAGTTCAGTATGGAAATAATAATAATTAAAAAATATATATTCTGGTCCAGCTTGTTTCCGTTGGTGGGTTGTAGACTCCTAACTCATTCATTTTTTCCCCTTTTTCTTTTCTTAATGCATTCGCAGCAGGAGCACATTAAGAAAGAATCAATTTGTCAGCCGGCAGAGGAATGGAAGGGACGGGGGGTCAAGAGGGAGAGTCTATGCGTGTGTGTTTACGTCGGGGGTATAGTGTATATCGTGGCTCTTTCCCTTCATATCGGATGTCCCAGCCTTAAAAGAGCTGGTGACGTGAGCTGGTGGCTTGTGTGCAAATTAAATGGAGAGACAGAAAAATGCATTATTGATGCCAGCGGAGGCTGAAGTGTCTCGCTTACAGGGCCGGCTCTGGTTCCCACACGGGGTAATTAATCCACAATCCTGAGCCAGCCATGAATGGACCGACCCATAGAAAAGACCATCTCTCCCTCCAATGCAGCACTCCCTCCACCGGCTGCAGAAAATAGGTCACCTGCCTAGGGCCAGCCGGTGAGTGTGCGCACGTACGTGAGCGCGCGTGTGCATGACGCACCAAAGGGACTGCTTAAAAACAGAGCACATTTGTCTGCCAAATTTGCAGCGCAGGTTAATGTTGATGGTTGTTGCATGTTTATCTGGTTCCAAATGGTGCTGTGTAACGATTCCAGGAGCTGTTGAAGCTGTCAGTGAGTCTGCCCTGTGCTCTTCAAGAACTCATTGCCACCAAATAAATATCAGTAGACTACAGTGGACAGAAAGGACTGCAGTGAAGATTATTGGTGCCCCCCTGCCCACTCTCCAAGACCTCTACACCTCCAGAGTGAGAAAATGGGCTCAGAAAATCACTCTGGACTTCTCACATCCAGCCCACTTTCTCTTTGAACTGTTGCCCTCTGGGTGGCGCTAGAGAACACGGTGCACCAAAAACAGCCAGACACAAGAACAGTTTTTTTTTTTTTACCCACAGGGCATTTTTCACCTGAACCACTCTTAATTATCCCATATTAATAATGTACTCTGTATTAGGGCTGAAAAATCTATCATTTGAGCATCGATATCGCAATGTGTGTATCCACATAGTCACATCGCAAAATTAGATTTTTTTCATTCATTCATTCATTCATTTTCTTTTCGGGTCGCCACAGCGGAATGAACCGCCAACTTATCCAGCATATGTTTTACACAGCGGATGCCCTTCCAGGGAACCCATCACTGGGAAACATCCACACACACTCATTCACACACATACACTACGGACAATTTAGCTTACCCAATTCACCTATAGCGCAATGCAACACGATTCCAGCGACAAGCAATTTGTCAGTCTCCACTAAACGACGCGACAAGACAAAAACATTTAAATACCAGCCACTGAACCCTAAATGGTAAAGGCTTTTAATCTAATTAATACATAATAAACCTCTTTAACACTATCAATAGGCTATTGAGTGACTGATGTTGTTGTTCTGGCTTTCATTTTCAAACCGTTTGCTAGTTATTTTATTTTCAAGATCTGAGGTGAACTATCTGCTGCTGCTTTCAGCAGTGTGGCAATAAATGTCACATGAATCGGTATTTAAACTAACATTGGCAGCATATAACACTGAATAAACCACATAAAATGTACCTGAGGTGATCATCGTCATGCTAGTATATGCTTTGGTTCTGCTGCAACATTGTGGAAATAGAAAGCATTTCTAAAATAAACATTTTGCACATCACCATTGCAGATGGTTAGGACAAAAACTCATTTTAACATGGGAAATATACTTCTTGCAGCACTGCATGTAGTTAGGAGATGGTGTAAGACAAATTCCTTGTGTGTGCAAGCGAACATGCCAAAAAGCTCTTTCTGATTCTGATTCTGAACCCATGGGCAGATGGCATGGCTACATTCAGGACAGGTGCAGGACATGAAAGAGGGAAGCTGTTATGAATTCGCTACAGATTCTGCTTTTTTGGATGCTCATGTTGCTTCTTGTGTTACTAGGTATCTCTCCTGTGATTTATTTATTTTTTTCATATGTGCGAATATATAAAAAGAGAGAAAACTCCAACTTTTTGTGAAAAGTAGAAAAAAAAGAAGGAAGTATGTTCTGCTATGATTTATTCATTCCCCCTCATGCTGTTCAAAATCTGCAGGTGTTTCTATCTTCTGTGGAACAGAGAAGTTTTAATCGTTTTTGCCCATACAACACACATCTTCTGCGTTGCACAGATGAAAAAAAAAGTTACACGGTTTGTTTGGTGATGCAGGTGGCTCATAAATTAAACGTTTTTGCTTCCTTTATATAAAGAACAATACTATAATTACAATAATAAATAGATGAACATGCATTCTTCCATTCTATCAAAAAAAAAGCATCACGTGAGCCGAGTATGTCTGAACTCATTCATAAACAATCTTCTGACATCATTCTGAAGTGTGAATCTGATGGACACATTAATATCCCATAAGACCACAGGAGAAGATTAGTGACAACATAGTGGATGCAGTAGTAAAATGCTGTATATTTCAAATGATTTCAAATGCAGCGATTGTGTTTCATTTATTCATTTTCCTTCAGCTTAGTCCGTTTATTCATCAGGGGTCGCCACCGCAGAATGAACTGCCAACTTCATTCATTCATTCATTTTCTTTTTGGCTTAGTCCCTTTATTAATCAGGGGTCGCCACAGCGAAATAAACCACCAACTTATCCAGCATATGTTTTACACAGTGGATGCCCTTAAAGCTGCAACCCAGTACTGGGAAACATCCATACACACTCATTCACACACATACACTACGGCAAATTTAGTTTATTCAATTCACCTATAGCGCATGTCTTTGGACTGTGAAGGGAAACCGGAGCACCCGGAGGAATCCCACGCCAACACGGGGAGAACATGCAACTCCACAAAGAAATGCCAACTGACCCAGCCAGGACTTGAACCAGTGGCCTTCTTGCTGTGAGGCGACAGTGCTAACTATTTAGCCACCGTATCGCTCTGTCTGAATAGTATTCATAAACATCTTCTGACATCATTCTGAAGTGTGCATCTGATGGACATTTTAATATCCCATAAGACCACAGGAGAAGATTTGTGACAACATAGTGGATGCAGTAGTAAAAGGCTGTATATTTCATGATTTCAAATGCAGCGATTGTGTTTTTTCCCCCTAAATTTTAATTAATAGCAGACACCAAAACTATAATAACGTCACAGAGGGAAAATATAGTTAAAGGGGTAGTTCACCCATTTAGTCACACTCAAGTGGTTCTAAACTTGCATTCATTTCTTTCTTCTGTTGAACACCAAGATATTCTGACGGATGTTGGAACAAAAGCAGCCATCAGCATTCATAGTAGGAACAAAAAACACTCATCAATGGCTGTTTTTTCCAACATTCTTCAGTATATATTATTTATGTTCAATAGAAGAAACTCAAACAAGTTTAAAACAAGTGGAGGATAAGTAAATGATGGCAGAATTTAATTTATTTTGCGTGAACTATCCCTTTAAGCTTTTCAAGTTTTTAATGGCAGCCAATCAGAATCTTTAACGAGCTTGAACCTTTAAAACGTCAGCTGACAAAACTCAGAATAATATTGCTCATTGGTAAGGGTGCAGATATATTATTCTTGGTGTGAACTGGCTTTAACATCCCAAGTGGTCCTACAATGTCAAATGACGTTTAAAATTCGAGACATGCAAGGCTGTTCAGAATTCAGTACAGATTCTGCTCTTTTGGCGATTCTTGGGTTTTTAGGTCTCTCTCTTGCAAATCATAATTCAATCTTTCAAATTGTTGTCGAACGTAATAGGCAATTACAAAAAAGCATGCAGTATTTCTCATGAATACACTCACCACATTTCCCTCCTCACAAATAACCACAGAAAGTACAAAACAAAGGTCCAATGGTCTGTAAAATAGCAGCCAATTGCTGCAGTACTGATAAAGCAATATTTTAGAGACTCTGAAGGAATTAAAAAAAGAGGCCCTGAACTGGCCTGCGCTTCTACGGTTATTTTCTTGGCAAACAGTTCTGAGTAAAGCAGCTTACAAGAAAGAGCATGCACTTTAACAATTATTTCAGTAACTAAAGATTCAAGGAAGATTCGACAAACAAACCAGCCCATTTATTGTTCGGCGGGCCCCTTTCCAAAGCTCTTTAGCCTGCTGCTCTGTGAAGATCTGAACAAGGTCACAGGCTTCAAGGCAAGAACAAAGAGATGAGATGAGAGAGAAAAGAGACTTAAAGAATGGAGTTGATCTTACAAGAAACTTCTCTAGAATTAGGTTATATAAATCATTCAGTAGAAACTTGCTACGGCTTAATGCAATTACTAAACCACAAAAGACTTGAAAAAATATATTGCATATATGTACATTGTACAACTTTATGAGCTTCAAAGTGAATAGGCAGGCCTGTTTTGTCATATTACAAAGTTGAAACTTGGATGAGGCTTATTTTTGTCTTATAGTGCTTTAGTTTAGCTATACTTTAGCACTGCATGCAGTTCATAAAAATGTAATTGATATATTATTTTATAAACGGATCAAAAGGGAGACATCCCATTTTGGTTTATGTGTCAAATGGATTTTAAAAAGCGATTTTATATGCATACATTTGCTTATAAATGGTTAGATTTTAAAGGGTGTCTTTTGTAAATAATGAATATACATTTCTGTTGTTGTTGAGAATGAATGATTGAATGAATGAAAGAATGAATGAATGAACGAACGAACGAGCGAAGGAACGAATGAACAAAGGAACGGATGAACGAAGGAAGGAACGAAGGAAGGAATGAAGGAAGGAACGAAGGAAGGAACGAACAAAGGAACAAACAAAGGAACGAACAAAGGAACGAATGGACGAACGAACGGATGAATGAATGAACAAACAAACTAACGAACAGATGAACGAACGAACGAACAAACGAACGGATGAACAAACAAACAAACAAACAAACAAACGGATTAACAAACGGATGAACAAACAAATGAACGAATGAACAAACGAATGAACGAACGGATGAACAAACAAACAAATGAACAAACAAACGGATGAACACGAATGAACGAACGAACGAACGAACGAACAAACAAACGAACGGATGAACAAACAAATGAACAAATGGACGGACGAACGAACGAACGAAAGAACAATTGCACATACGAACAAACAAATTAAAACTAAAGAACAAACTCTATTCATATTTGTTTTACACCTTTACATATCAAACACATACACTGTAAAAGGCTGGCTGCTTTAATTTTCCATTTTAAGTTGAATCAAGTTTACTTTTTAAGAGACAGCTCAAAATCCTTTACTCACCCTTCACTTGTTCAAAACCTAGTTAAGTTTCTTTCTTTTGTTGAGCAAAAAAGAAGATATTTAGAAAAATGCCCATTGACTTCTATAGTATTTTTATAGTACTATGGCAGCCGATGGGTGCCAGCAACCAGAATTCTTCAAAATACCTCATTTTGTGTTCAACAGAAGAAAGAAACTCAAAGGTTTAAAACCCACATGAGGGAAATTAAAGTATGGATGAAATAATCTTTTAAAGGTACACTGTAAAAAATCCACAAAATTCCTTCATGTTCTCCCAACATAAATTGATTAAGTTAACTTAATTGTTTTTACAAATTTATGTGGACTGAACATAAAACAATTAAGTTGCCCCCCCCCCCCCAAAAAAAAAACAACAACAACCCAAGAAGTGTGTTGATTCAGCTCATTTTTTTAAAATAAGTAGTTTGAACAAGTAACATTTGATTGGACATTGCATAAAACATCAAATTGAATCTTACATAACTTACACAAATTAAGTTAAAACATTGTTAACCTCATTTAATAAGTTCTAGTACTATAAACCATGCTTATCATATTTCTTTGCAGTGTATTGATTTAAATGAGTATAAAATGTTGAGTGTTGGTTCAACACTCTTTATGACAATTCAACAGAAATTATAATCAAAGCTCATCAGAATAATTTAAATCACATCATGCAGATTTAGTCTAGAGTGAAGTAATACTAATGCCGAATGTGAGAACTGAACGCCTAAGAAAAATACAACAGTGAAATCCATGTGTGCCGACACATTAAAAAAAGAGAAATTGAGAGTCGAGGGCTGCAATGCACACGTGTGTTTAACCAGCAGCCGGTGAGTGGGTGGTAGATTTTACACAACATCTGCACTTCCAACATGAGTGCTTATGATTTTTTTTTCTGTTATTAGAGACTGGTTATATTCTGCAATACAGCGACCATATAAATGCATTTGAATGTGAACAAGACATATGAATGTGTGTTTTATTTTAATTGAATTAATTAATTATTTTAGTAATTAATTTTGAATAACATGGCTCAAGAATCCGCGGGGCTTTTTACATCTTTTAAAACACCAGTGTTCCAAGAAAACCTGTGGATGTTATTGGAATTAATTAAAATGTGTTGAATGGAGATGACAGTACTTTGCTGTTCCTGATTTGCAATAAATAATTAATAATTAAAAATAAAAACAAGCAATTGGTAAGTGTACAGTTCTGCTAATCAGGTTATATTCATTCATTAATTTTCTTTTCGGCTTAGTCCCTTTATTAATCTGGGGTCGCCACAGCGGAATGAACCGCCAACTTATCCAGCATATGTTTTACGAAGCGGATGCCCTTCCAGCTGCAACCAATCACTGGGAAACACCCATACACTTCCATTCACACACATACACTACGAACAATTTAGCTTACCCAATTCGCCTATAACGCATGTCTTTGGACTTGTGGGGGAAACCGGAGCACCGGGAGGAAACCCACGCAAACACGGGGAGAACATGCAAACTCCTCACAGAAATGCCAACTGACCCAGCCGAGGCTCGAACCAGCGACCTTCTTGCTGTGAGGCGAGAGTGCTACCCACTGTGCCACCGTGCTGCCCATCAGGTTACATAGAATTTGTTATTTATTTAACAAATTGAGAAAGATGAAACTAGTCAGTGGATGTATTTTTATTTATCATTTTTTATTGGATAATCAGAATAAATTACGCTCATTTTATATTCTGAGAAATGTAAATATTAGCCTCTGAAGAGCAGTATGGCATATGAAGAATATGCTATATTAAACACCAACCCTGAGTGATGTGTTGAGTAACGTTAGATATATTCACCTAACATTTGGGTCTCACTTCACAATAAGGGTTCAGTAGTTAATTTTTATAGCTGAAAACTAATGTATTTATTAATGCATTTAACAGGAAATAAAAACAAACAATACTACTAGTACAGCATGCATTAATCATTAATCATTAAAGCATTATTAAAAACCAAATCCACACTTGTTAACATTAGTTAATGCACTGTGAGTTAACAAGAACTAACAGTGAACAACTTTATTTCCATTGACCAACATCAACAAAGATGAATACATATTGTAAGAAATGTATTATTAATTGTCTGTTCATGTAGCAAATGCATCACCTAACATTAACTTAGTCAACAATTGTAAACTGTTGTAGAGTGTTACCGTATACAGTATTTGTGTATGATGAGTACTGTATCTCCTCAGTAACAAAAATGATAGATCTCAAAATTGTATTTAGGGCCCTATCATACACCCGGCGCAATAAGGCGCAAGACGTGTATGGCGTGATTTGTTGCAATTTACAGAGACCAGCGCAAAAGTAATTGTCACGTTCTGCATCACGTTGTTTAAATAGCAAATCCATTTGCGCCACTTTGTGTACTCATGGGCATGCTGGTCTAAAAACGAGGTGTGTTAAGGCGCATTGTTGGTGCGTTGCTATTTTGAGCAACTGAAATAGACTGCGCCATTGACCAACTGAAAGCTGAAAGTCTAAAGCCCAGCGCAGAGCGTGTTAGTTATGTGTCCAAATCGCTAACAAATTGCTTAATACACACAGGATGTACAGCAATACACAAATATCTTTACATATGTAAAAAAAATTTAAGGATTAAAATGTTACAAAAATTATTATTTTCTACATAAACATAAAAAAACACAACCTCCATGCCTTCTTCACATCGGAGGGCTTTTTCAGTTTATTCATGACAGCTTGCATTTGTATAATGTTATTATTATTAGCAGTATTATTTATTATATGCATATTTATATTGGTTTAAATAAAAACAAGTTTAGATTTGTTCACCTGTCGGGTTTAGAGACATATGCGTCACTATATGGGGCATAAGAACAGGACGTGTGTTTGAATATAACTCAGTTTTTTTGACCACACTTCGTTATTATTGTTCATTTATTCGTTTGCTGGAAACTAGAATTGAATTTAGAAATAGTTATGAAACAAATCTTTGTGCTTAACAAACAAAATTAAATATGTAGGTTAATGGATGTCTTTAGTGGAGTACGTACAACACAGTTTTCCTTATGCACGAAAGTAAAGGTGTAAAGAGTAAAACTAAAGTAAAGAGAAAGTAAAGTGGCTGAATGGAGGAGGCTCGTTCTTTATCTTCGCGCTGCAGATGGTCTGTTTATTTTTTTCTCGCTAGTAAAGTGTTCAGTTTTTCTACTTACAAAGTCCGCCATGTAAATAGCAAATGCGTCATGGCGCGATGCAACTGACTCTTAAAGGGAATGTGAGATGAGACTTTGATTGGTTTAATGCACGTTATGATTAAAACACACCCATAACTCATTAGGAGAATAAGCACAACCCTGTTAGACCATGCACTGGGGCGCAAACTGCATTTTTCCATCCTTAAAATGGCAAAAGTGTATTCAGACACACCCTAATGCTTTTGTGTCATGCGCTTTAGACTTTGCGCCTAGATCATTAAAATAGAGGCCTTAGTGTTCAAATATGCAGACTACACAGAAAAAATGAAGACAAAAAAATTCAAAGTTCAGCTGCTCAAGAAAAACGACTTATGAACAGCTATCACAAAACTTTCTTTCTTTCTTTCTTTCTTTCTTTCTTTCTTTCTTTCTTTCTTTCTTTCTTTCTTTGTTTCCCTATAATTCCCCATTTTCTCTATAAAAACTTTTATGCGATGCAACGTCACATAAAAGGCACCAATCAAATGGTCATGTACAGTATGTATTCTCTATGTTTTATTGATGCAGTACATCAAACCTCTTGCATATTCAGCAAATAGTATGTAAGATTTAAGCAGAACTGTACTTAATTTCTTCACAGACTCAAGTGAATACAGATCCGCAGGCTGCAATTAACAACTCTGCCCAGACACCCTTAACCAAACACCTCCCCCATACTATATTAATGCATACATTAATTATAATGCTTCAGTTTTTATGCATGACACACAAAGTGGCCAATCTATGGGATGTAAATATAGTCTAGATTGAACATGAGAAAAGAGCAACTTCAGCACTCGTTGAGAGATGGATTGAGCGACACACAATCTACTGCGCTTCATATCTCCTACCTACCTTCTCAACATTCCCAGCACTGTTCTTTTTTTCCTCTCCCTGATCATCCATCTTTTGACCTGTCAACCAATTAGGTCCATTCCTCTGATGAACTGAGCCAATTAAGTTGTGCACGTTAGTTCGGACAGGAATGCATCTCATAACGACGCAGTGCAGTTTCCCTGAGCTAAACACGCTTGGTTTGTCATGCATTCATTATTGCTTGGCGATTAGCCATCAGTCATTTAAGACACGCTGCTATACTGCAGCATCAGCAGTCGTGAAGCATCATAATGTGTGCAAATTGCTAAAATCACCGTTCCGTGGTGGTACGTTTTACTGTCACCTGGTTTTACTGTATGCCATGAACTAAGCTATCAATTGTATGTCAAACAGACTCTTGCTTTATGTAAAGGCTTCAATCTAAGTATGATGTCAATTCGGCTTAAGAGCTAAAATAATAATGATATCTATTGAGAATATATGACTGTTTAACTTTTTTTAAGCAGCGCCAATGCATCACATCACCATACAATTACATAACCAAAAATCTTCAGCAGATTTTAGGAGTAACCAGAATCCATGAGAGAAGAAAAAAAGAGAGAGACAAACACATTGATTAAATAAAAGGCCTAGTTTGGTCATCAAAATGAAAATGACCAAAGTTTAAGAAGACTGAAAATGTGGGATTCTAAATTTAACTTAATCTAAATTTTAGAATGCCAGCAGGACATATTTATATGTATATATTCAATACCTGACAAAAGTCTTGTTACTTAACTTCTAGCTGATCATTTGGTTTCAGAAGTGGCTTATATGAAAAGCAAAGGCCTCTAGATTACGCTTATTTTACCAAAGTAAAATATGATCATGCCTTGATTTTTAATGATTTAATTAGGACAGTAAGGTCTGACTTTGCTTAGACAAAGTCTTGTCACTTAACATAAATAATGTACAGGATAGAATAGAAGTCATGGTGCAGTGAAAAAATAATTAATATTGTGATGACTCCCATGAGCTTGGAGGACTGCATCCATACATCTCTGAATGACTCAAATAACTTAATTATAAAGTCATCTTGAATGGCAAAGAAAGCATTCTTGCAGGACTCCCAGAGTTCATCAAGATTCTTTGGATTCATCTTCAATGCCTCCTCCTCCATCTTATCCCACACATGCTCAATAAAGTTCATGTCTGGTGACTGGGCTGGCCAATACTGGAGCACTTTGACCTTTTTTGCTTTCAGGAACTTTGATGTGGAGGGTGTATGATGAGGAGCGCTATACTGCTGAAGAATTTGCCCCCTCATGCGGTTTGTAATGTAATGGGCATAAATGTAGTGGTTTGTACTCCACTCTGCAGATCTCTCGCACGCCCCCATACTGAATGTAACCCCAAATCAGGATTTTTCCTTCACCAAACACGACTGATTTCTGTGAAAATCTTGGGTCCATGCGGGTTCCAAAAGGTCTTCTGCAGTATTTGTAATGATTGGGATGCAGTTCAACAGATGATTCATTGTAAAAATCTACCTTCTGCCACTTTTCCAAATGATCAACTAGAAGTCAAGTTATTATTTGTTACTCTTACAACTGTGATTGACGACTATTGTCAGCTAGTGTATATATATATATATTTAAAAATGTAACTGATGACTAAATGGTCTTTTGATTTAATGTCACATTTTCACCAGTATATGGGCATATCATTGATCGGGCAATCTTATACTAAAATAGCTTTTAAATGCTGTACAGGCCCTTTTTACATTCATAAGTGCAGACTTGATGTAATTGACCAATTATACCTTTTTTTCAAACCTTAGATTGCATTACACTTGCTCATGTTAATTTATCCTGATGCATGAAATCAGATCTAAGAGGCAGGTTGATTGTGATTAGCCTTTAAGAGGTTTGATCATAGTCAAATTCAGATGCAGCATCTTGTCCTGATTCTGTGACTCGAGTAAGACAGAAAAAAATAAGCATTTGCATTAAAGGATACATTTACTCAAAGATGAAATTACTTATTAATTACTCACCCACAGATCATTCCTGAGACCGTCGTTTATTTTCAGAGAGTTAAGCTATTTTAGATGAAATACATATGTTCAGAGGTTTTCAGAGTTCAGAAAAAGAATCAAACACATTGTCAGAACATTATATGTAACTTTAGTGGTTTAACTGTAATCCTACGAAGCTCCCAGAACACTTTTGTGCACCAAAGGTCAATGTATGCATTTACGTCAATACGGATATTATGAAATATTGGCATTAGAGTCAGCAGCACAACACAGTAGCGTCGTATTGCACATAGTAAACAGGCACCCTGATCTGACATACTGTTGACATAGCTGAACAATGTGTTTGTCTTTTACAACAAAAACAGCTCTACAACTCTGCAATAATTTTTGTTATTTTAGTGCACAAAAGTGTTCTTGGAGCTTTGTATGCAAGCTGCAATTATAGTTAAAGCACTGAAGTTACATGGAATGTTTTAAGAGAGCTTTCTGATGAGATGTTTTATGAGAGAATGTTTTAAGAGAGCTTTCTGATTTCATCTAAAATATCTTAATTTGTGTTCAGAAGAAAAATTACGGTTTCAGTGAATCTGAATGACATGTTGGGGAGAATTAATAAGATAATTTTCACTGAAAACTCCTAACTAATCCTTTAAGTAGGTTTGCAAAAAAAAGCATTGTTTTGAGTTTTAGTGGGTCATCAGTTTTAAGAATAAATCAGCTGATATACGGTATGGTAACACACTATAACGCTAGGGCTAAAACATTATATAATTATTTCAGAATGTATTAATTATATTATATTGTAAATGCTTTTTAATGAAACAGCTTGCATTAGAGCGCTGTTAACAAAACAAATACAAATGAAACAATGCAAAACAAAATTAAAAAGGCAGAAAGAATTAAATAAAAACAAAGCAAATTCGAACAAGGAGCGGCTCAATGGTTAGCACTGTCGTCTCACAGGATAAAGGTTCGCTGGTACGAGGTTGCGTGTGTGAATGTGAGTTTATGGGTGTTTCCCAGTACTGGGTTGTGGCTGGAAGGGCATCCGCTGCGTAAAACATATGCTGGAATAGTTGGCGGGTCATTATGCTGTGGTGACCACTGACAAATAAGGGACTAAGCAGAAGAAAAATGAATGAATGAAAATTCGACCAAGGCAAAAGTAACCACAGCAAAGCAAATAATTTTTTGATGATGATGATGATGATGATGATGATGATGATGATTATTATTATTATTGATGGAGATGCATGCTGATGCTTCCGACTCACACGCTTGTCAACAAGTCGAATACTTTCAAATAAGCTGATGACTAAAAATAAGCATTTGAGCAAGTCCTAGCATAAAAAAGCATGAAATAACTACATTTAATGACACACTTTATATTTCATCATGTCGTTCACCATTACTTCACATATGCTGCTATAAGTGTATGCACTCGAAAACATGTTTACCATATTTCCCCTGAATATTAATGCTATTTACACAGCAAAAACTCCCAAGTGCATGGTATACACTTGTGCATAAACAGATCTGCCCTATTATGCACAATACCTCATCTAAATTTAATACAGCACTTTAATAATTCATACATGAACTTTTAATTACATTTGTAAATATACAGCTTCCGACATTTACACAAGATGTCACTTTGTTTTTGTTGATTTTTAACCAAAATTGCATTTCTCACAATCTCAAATAATAGCACTGTAAAAAGTCTCGAGCAGCAGGGAAACACCTCACAAACCCAAGGCTCCCCTTGTTGCTCTCCACTAAGAGCTGCACTGATTGCTGGTCTGGGATGAAAGTGTTTAATCTGTGCTCAGGTTTTGAAGATCATTCACCCCTCTCAGCGTCTCAATTCTCCCCTTTGAAGGCTCTCCTGGGGTCCCGGCGAGCATTGGCCCTCAAAAACAGTAGAGCTGGTGAATCATCGGCCCTCACTGATAGTGTGATGCCTCACATTTAAGTTGCATTCTCTGCCTTCATCACAAAATAGTACCCTGTGACAGAGTTCTCAACATTGTAAAACCTGATAAGTTTAGAATCCTCAAAAGATTTGTGTAAACTTTTTACAGTTAGTTAGAAGTTAGTAGAACTTAATTTTATTTGTACTCCAACACAATCGGCTTGCATTTCTCTGTTAGTGTTGTTGGACCTCAGTGCTGCATTTGATACTATTGATCATAACATTCTCATAGATAAGCTTGAAAATGATGTTGAAAATTATTACTGGAACTGCATTGGCTTGGTTCAGGTCTTACCTATCAGAACGTTATTAATTTGTATGAGTTAATAAGTGGCTTCTTATTGATCAAAAGTAAACTGTGGGGTACCTCAAGGCTCAGTACTTGGTCCCTTGTTTTTTACAATGCTACTGCTAGGTGATAAAAAAACACAGCTAGTTTCCACTGTTATGCCAATGATGCACAACTCTATATTTCCTGATATTTTGTATGAATTCACAAAACTAACAGATTTTATAGCTGTGTGGGGCAGCAAACTGGTGTATCTCATTAACACCCTGCTCATCAAAATGTTGATTATAATCAAACTTAAATATTAAACTTATTGATATTACTGCAACTGCATTGGCTTGGTTCAGGTCTTACCTATTAGAACATTATACATTTTTATCAGTTAATTAGTGCCTTCATATTGATCAAAAGTTCACTGTGGGGTACCTCAAGGCTCAGTTCTTGGTCCTTTGCTACCACTAGGCCAGTGTTTCTCAACCATGTTCCTGGAGGATCACCAGCTCTGCACATTTTCTGTGTCATCTTAACACCTGATTTAGATTCTCAGCTCATTAGCAGAGAATGGAAGATCTGTAATGGGTGTGACGGGCAAAGGAGACATCCAAAACATGTAGTGTTGGTGGTCCTCCAGGAACGTGGTTGAGAAACACTGTACTAGGTGATAACATAAAAAAATCTGTTTTCACTGTTATGCTAACGATGCACAACTCTATATCTCCTCACAATCTGATAATTTGTATGAATTCACAATACTAATAGATTGTATAGGGGCAGCACACAGTTGTCTCTCATTAACACCCTACTCGTCACAATGTTGACTATAATCAAACTTAAATATTAAATAAACAAATTGATGTTACTGGAACTGCATTGGCTTGGTCCAGGTCTTACCTATCAGAACATTACACATTTATATTAGTTAATAAGTGCCATCATATTGATCAAAAGTAAACTGTGGGGTACCTCAAGCCTCAGTTCTTGGTCCCTTGCTACCACTGGGTGATCTCATTAAGAAAAAAATCAGTTTCCACTGTTATGCCGATGATGCACAACTCTATATCTCCTCACAATCTGATAATTTGTACGAATTAAAAAAAATCGAACAGATTGTATACAGTAACTGTCTGGGGCAGCACACAGTTGTCTTTCATTAACGCCCTACTTGTCACAATGTTGATTATTATCGAACTTAAATATTAAACAAACAAATTGATATTCCCACTGTTGCCACTGGCCTGCTCGGATCGGGACTTGTGGAGCTGCGCTTCGGTGGATTTGCTCTTCAGTATTTGAACTTTCAGCAGTGAAACTTAAACCACACTGAACTGAACTGAACTAAAATGAATTAAACTCTGAAATCTGGACTTTACTAGAACAAGTTAAGCTGCTTTGACACAATCTACATTGTAAAAAGCGTTATATAAATAAACTAGAATTGAATTGAATTGAACTGATTATTCCCTTTAATCTCCCTAGATCTAGAAACGTGCTTAGTTTAAAATGACCCTAAACACCATAACATTTTGAGTTCACATAATTTGTTTCTGTTAACCCTTGTGTACAGTTTTTTTTTACTACAACAGTAAACATTACAAAGTTTACCTCTTACCTCTTCCCAACAGGGAAAACCAGCAACAATCAAGAATGTATGATTATATGGTGTAATGGCTTTGCAATCAAAAAATTAAATTATAATGGAAGTCAATGGTGCAACAGCCACGAACATAACGAAAGGCTAGTAAATATGCCAAATTTTTTTAATCTTTAAAGTATTTCCCCAAAATATGTGTCAAAATAAGATTTATTACCAAAATTCATTCCATTTGCTTAAACACAGAGAAAGTTGTGGGACATTTAACACTCAAAATCCCCCCAGAGTGGATGAAAACATCCCCAACAGCACACAAGGGTTTAAATACAACTTACATTTTATAAATATTTGAGTAAAATTAATTCCCAATTTGTTATTTTCAGTGGAAATAAAAGCAGGGCGGTATGTCAACGGTAGCATTGGTTCTGTTGTTGTTTAGCTTGGTGCTTCAGTGGTTGTCCCTTCCCCCAGCAGATGGCAGGTGGGTGACAGATTCTTTAACATACATGTTTGGCTGCTCATCAATCCAGACTGATTGCTTCCATGTTAATGGGCTGCGTGTGGCTTAATTTCTCCCTAATGAGAGTGTCCTTGAGAGGTCTAGCATTAGTGAGAGTTTCTAAGATTGCTCTTGGATGTTATCCCCGCTATGCTTCCTAGAATCCATCTCACCTTCTCCTCCTTCCATGTTGTTTAAAAAAAAAGAAGAAGTGTGAATCTCAGAAGTGCAGTGCACTTGCAGTTTGAGATAAGCTCCCGATGGAGGGTTTCACACTTGATGAGAGTTTGCTTTATCAAAGCTTGACAGGACTGGATGTTTGACTGATTTGTGCCGTGGTCTGGTGGATCTGTGATTTTTCTCACCAATGGAAGAAAGTAGTACTGCAGTCATTTCAACTATTTTGTTTAGAAAACTAACAGTCTGAATGTGCAAGAACATTGAACTTTTTAAACAAGAAAGAACTTTTTAAAAAACTGAATTATTTTTTGTCTCAATATGTTAAGTTCTTTCTAAATCTTAACAGTGATGTCAACACTAACTAATTGAAAGACCCTCAATCAGTGAGTTTCTTAAGGGATATTTCCAATTTCATTCGTTCATTTTCTTTTCGGCTTAGTCCCTTTATTAATCTGGGGGAGCCACAGCGGAATGAACCGCCAACTTATCCAGCACGTTTTACGCAGCGAACGCCCTTCCAGCTGCAACCCATCACTGGGAAACACCCATACACTTCCATTCACACACATACACTACAGACAATTTAGCTTACCCCGCTCACCTATACCACGTCTTTGGACTTGTGGGGGAAACCGGAGCACCCGGAGGAAACCCACGCGTACACGGGGAGAACATGCAAACTCCACACAGAAATGCCAACTGACCCAGCCGAGGCTCGAACCAGCGACCTTCTTGCTGTGAGGCGAACGTGCTACCCACTGCGCCACCGTGCTGCCGATATTTCCAATATAATGACTATTTCTGTTTTGCTCATGTCATGTGAGCTTCACTTGTTCACTGTAACCTCTATTGCTGAGTCTATGGTCATGGATTTTATTTTATTCCAAGGTTAAGGGTGCTTTCACACCTGCAGATTGATTGTTTTGTTCTGAAACAGGGATTACAATTGTTACAATATCGCTTTTTGTTCTAGGTGCGGTTCACTTTCACACAGCAAAGTTTCTAAACAGACCAGAATAGTTCAGACAAGCCACATGCGAGTAAACTCTCCTCACATTGGTCAGTTTCAGGGGGTTTTTTTTCCATGTCCCGTGAATTCCGCTCAGCTGTCATATGTCATTATTTTAATTTATGATGATGAGCAATAAAATATTATAACCAAAAAGGTGCACTTTAATTTTGACACCCACAGACATCGTCACCAAATATAAATCAGAGAGGTAAGACTTTCTCATACATAGCCTCATTTCAGTTGTCAAGTTTTGTAAAAATCTATCTATGAAATCAATCAATTTAGGCTTACATTACAGAGAGAAATAACAGATGAACCGAGACTGCAGTCAGATCATAAGGCAGATCAATGTTGATCTTTCTTTCGAGGTGTCAGTGCAGAAATGAACAAAATAGGCCTAATACAAAATATTATATAGACAGAGAAAATTGACAGAGATTACCATTTGATGTCTTATATAATAAAATATAAGACATCAGATGGTAATCTCTGTCAATTTTCCTAACAGATAAACAGCTCTCGTTAATATTTTAGCATGCTTTTACTTTTGTATTCAACATGAAACACATTTATTAGTAGGAATTATGACATCCCGCCCTACTCATAATTCTCTCTTCATATAGCTGTATATATGGCTATTACATAACCATAATACTGTGTGATATAGCCTGGTTCGTTAGTTTGTTGGATCGTATTGATTTCTCTCTACAATCGATCTGCACCAGAGTTTGTTTCAATCAAGCCGAGACCACCTCATTCAGGCGATCTCAGACCGATTGTTTTGGTGTGGATCTGAGCGCGGTTGCAGGTTTCACATATGCCAAACAAACCGCACTAACTGGGCAAACAAGCCAGGTTCCGAAACAAACGTCTAGGTGTGAAAGCACCCTAAGTCTGTTCTTGTCAAGGAATCATTAGGTTCTGTTCATTTTGCATTTGACTAGCATTCAATATTTAATAAAGTTGCATTTAGGTTCTACAATGCTTGCCTCTAATGTACAGCAATGTGCTAAATTAGTTTATTTGACAGACGATGTTATACAAAGTGACTTATAAATAAAGAACATCACAGTCAATGTGTCATAAAATGCGACAATATTTTTAGCACTCCAGTAATAGGCACTATGGACCATGTCCAAATTACAGTGAAGCCTATTCCAGACATAAAAGCACCATTAAAACAGCCATTTGATGGATGTTCAGGGCCTTGCACCTGCCTGATTTTTTATTTTAACTTAATTTATTTAAAGTTACATGACATGGCCTTTTCTACCAAATGCAACTGCCCTTTTAACTGACATCACTAACCAAATCCTTCACTTAAAATCTCCGTTTGTATACAAGATGATAGAGAATGAAAGTCCTCGTTTTAGATAAATAAATAAATCACTTAAAAATACATGCACATATGGAAGGCATATATAAATTGCAAGTCAATTACAAAGCTTAGCTTATTAGCTCGCGCAGCTGTAAGAGTGACAAACCTGCTCGTATTTAACACGCAAAGGTCTGTCAGCCAAAACCCCACATGGCTGAGTAAATGTTAGAGCATCTGTGATTTAGCATCTGGATAACTTCAATTTAAATGCGATAAATATGGAAGACCTTTAATTACACTGGGTAGACACAGAGCATGCAGAAATCCTAAATCCTAATATTTATATGGGTAAAAAACAGGACGTCCCATGTTGGTGTTTGTTATAAATTCATTTGGTAAAAGTGACTTGTTTTACATAGATATGTAACGAATACAAGGGAAGCGTTTGCTTTAATATTGTAACTTAAGATAAGGGTGAAAATGTAGGTGAATAATATTCTAGAATTCAGTCAAACTGTAATATGTTTTATTTATTTATTTATTTATTTATTTATTT
>CAIGQW010055024.1:17534431-17550184 GCA_903798125.1 Danio choprae | reverse complement strand
AGTGTGACTGGTGATCAGGGCTGATAGAGCGTGCAGGGGGTGTGACAGTACCCCCCCCTCCACGGGTGACTCCTGGCACCCTGGACCGGCGGCGTGGACGACCACGGCCTCGAGGAGCTGGACGGTTGGGATGTTGCCGGTGGAATACTTCGAGGAGAGAGGGATCTAGAATATCCTCCCGGGGTGTCCATGACCGCTCCTCGGGACCGAATCCTTCCCAATCGACTAAGTATTGGATCTGGCCGTCCCGCCGCCGGGAGTTGAGGATTTCCTTGACCTGGTAGATGTTGTCGTCCATGACTTCAGGTTGGGCTGGAGGGGGAGGCAGCTCTGGGTCTGTGGAGGGAGGAGAGACGGGATCAGTGAAGGGTTTCAGGAGAGAGACATGAAAGGCAGAAGGAATACGGGAGTGAGGTGGCAGGTTGAGGCGGTAGGTGACAGGATTAATTTGGGAGTGAATGGTATATGGCCCTATGTAGCGGGGACTCAGCTTTCTACAGGGCAGTCGGAGACGGATGTTTTGGGTTGACAACCACACTTTATCTCCTGGATGGTATACAGGGTTGGGTAGTCTGCGGCGGTTGGCGGCGTCAGTATGTCTCCGTACTGCCCGTTGGAGGTGTATATGAGCTGAGTCCCATACCCTCTCGCTCTCCTGGAACCAGTGGTTTACCGCGGGCACTTCAGAGGCTTCGCCGGTCCACGGAAATAGGGAAGGTTGGTATCCAAGAACACACTGAAAGGGGGTTAGTCCCGTGGATGCTTGGCGAAGAGAGTTCTGTGCATACTCGGCCCACGGTAAGTACCGGCTCCAGGTGTTCTGGTGATGAGCACAGTAGGTCCGGAGGTAGCGTGAGATCTCCTGAATCTTTCGTTCGGTCTGCCCGTTAGTCTGTGGGTGGTAGCCGGATGAGAGACTGATAGAAGTTCCGAGTAACTGAAAGAAGGCCCGCCAGACCCTGGAGATAAATTGTGGTCCTCGATCGGAGACGATATCTTCGGGGAGGCCATAGTTGCGGAAGACATGGTGGAACAGTGTTTCCGCGGTTTCCAAAGCAGTAGGTAGGGCCTTGAGTGGGATTAATTTGCACTGCTTGGAGAATCTGTCGACCACCACCAATATAGTGGTGTGACCTCGGGATGGAGGCAGATCTGTGGCAAAATCGATGCCGATGTGGGTCCAGGGCCGGCGAGGAATGGGCAATGGTTGGAGTTTGCCCTCAGGAAGACGGTGTGGAGTAGTGGTTACGGCGCAGACCGAACACCCCCGGACATACTGGGCAACGTCCTTGGCCATACCTGGCCACCAGTATTTCCCCCGCAGGAGCGAGAGGGTTCGCCTGCTGCCCGGGTGTCCTGAACCGAGGGAGGTGTGCGTACTGTCGAGGAGGGTGAGACGGTGACTGGATGGAACATAGGTTAACCCTGGAGGAAGACCCGGAGGGGATGGCTCCTCGAGAGTGGCGGCATGAATTTCCTCGTCAAGTTTCCACAAAATGGGAGCGATGGAGATGGAGGGTGGAAGAATAGGTTCGGGAGCTTCTGGAACTGGATCAGGTGAGTAAAGACGGGAAAGGGCATCCGCTTTACAGTTTTTGCTCCCTGGCTGATACGTGATAGAGAAGTTAAACCTGGCGAAGAACAGTGACCATCGAGCTTGCCGAGCGTTCAGTCGTTGGGCACTGCGAAGGTATTGGAGGTTTTTATGGTCCGTTATCACAGTGAATGGAAACTGTGCTCCTTCCAGCCAGTGCCGCCATTCCTCGAGGGCCAGTTTGATGGCCAGTAACTCACGGTCCCCTATGCCGTAGTTCTGTTCGGCAGAAGTGAGTTTGCGAGAATAGTACGCACACGGATGGAGAGCTTTGGGTTTGTCAGACCACTGGGAGAGTACGGCCCCCACTCCTACATCTGCCGCATCGACTTCGACCACGAAGGGCCGTGTAGGATCCGGGTGTCTGAGGATGGGTGCTACGGTGAATTTACTCTTGAGAAGTCGGAAGGCGCGATCCGCCTCGGAGCTCCAGGCGATAATTTTCCGACCCCCCTTGAGGAGAGATGACAAGGGTGAAGAGATTGAGCTGTAGTTCTTTATGAAACGACGGTAGAAGTTTGCAAATCCTAGGAAGCGCTGGAGCTCCTTGACGGTTTGGGGTACCTTCCAGTTGTTTACGGCGTCCACCTTGGTGTTCTCCATCTGGACCCCCGCAGCGGAGATCACGTAACCGAGAAAGGAGATGGTGGACAGATGGAACTCACATTTTTCGGCTTTGAGGTAGAGTTGGTGCTTACGGAGACGTTGTAGTACTTGACTGACTTGGTCATGGTGATCTTCTAGATTGCGGGAGTAGATGAGTATGTCGTCAATGTATACTATAACACTTTTATGGAGGAGGTCCCTGAAGATATTATTCATAAAGTTTTGAAATATGGAAGGACTGTTTGCTAACCCATACGGCATGACCAAGTACTCATAGTGACCAGTAGGGGTGATGAAGGCGGTTTTCCACTCATCTCCTTCTCGAATACGGATCAGGTTGTACGCGCTGCGGAGATCCAGCTTACTGAAAACTCGCGCCTCCCGAAGCTCCTCAAGAGCGGCTGGCACGAGTGGTAAGGGGTAAGCAAACTTCACCGTAGCCTCGTTTAACACCCGATAATCGATACACGGTCTGAGTCCTCCGTCCTTCTTGGTTACGAAGAAGAAGCTCGATGCGGCAGGAGATTTGGATGGCCGAATGAAACCCTGGTCGAGGGCTTCGTGGATGTAGCTCTCCATCGCCTCGTGTTCAGGACGGGAAAGAGGGTAGATGCGACCGTGCGGTAACTTGGCGTTGGGCAGCAGGTCGATGCTACAGTCGCAGGGCCGGTGAGGAGGTAGTTGAGTGGCACGTTCTTTACTGAAGACATCCAGGAAAGTGTGGTAGGTGGGAGGAACGTGCCGAGTGGGATCCGTGGAGGTGTGAGCTACAGTGGTTGAGTGAAGGGGAAGAGAGGGTTGGTGGTTCGGTAAATGATGGATGTGTTTTTGGCAGGCTTTACTCCATTCGAGGATCTGTCCGGTGCTCCAGTTGATGGTGGGCTGGTGTTGAATCAACCAGGGACGACCCAACACAACATCAACGTTGGCCCTGGGCAAGACCAGGAGGTGAAGTTTTTCCTGGTGACCTGGGGAGATCGTCAAGGTGACCTGGCGCGTCCGACGGGTAATCTGGCCCTCGCCTAGTGGTGTATTCTGGATGGTGTAGATGCGATACCGGGTTTCATTCATCACTGTAGGGATGCGATGTTTACTGACGAAATGGGTGGAGATGAAGTTTCCAGCGGCTCCAGAGTCCACCAGGACATTGATGGAGAAATTGCAAGAATTAGTGGTTAGAGTGGCTTGCAGATGCGGGATGTTACAAATGGATGGGGTGATGGAACAAGCACTCACCATAGGACGAGGCGGACGGACAGGGCAGCCAGAGATGAGATGGGTCGCTTCCCCACAGTATAGGCAGAGTTGCAGACGGAGTCGTCTGTTGCGTTCAGCGGAGGTAAGGTGGTAGGCGTCGGTGATCATGGGCTCCTCGGAGTCGGCTGAAACTGATGGAGGACGGTGAAGGCGAGGGGTATCAACAGTGGAGAGCGAAGGTGATGAGTGAGGATGAGATGGTGCTTTGTGAATGGTTGTAGGGGTGGAACAAGCATTGAGGTGTTGAGAGACACTGACAGCCTTTCGGATGAATACCTCCAGATCGGCGTTGTCATCGTAGATTACCATATGCTGGCGAACGTTGGGTGTCAATCCTTGACGGAAGGCGGCGAGCAAGGCGACTTGGTTCCACCCACTACTGGCGGCGAGAGTGCGGAAACGAAGAGTGTACTCATGAATGGTGAGTTTGCCTTGAGTGAGGGATATAAGTTCGTCGTGAACTGATAGTGGGGTAAGTGCGGTGCCGAAGACTTCTTTAAAGTGCTGGGTGAAGGTGTGATAGGAATTAAGGACTGGGTTGCTGGCGTTCCAGAGGGCGTCAGCCCATTGCAGAGCTCGGCCCGTGAGGAGAGAGATCACAAATGCGACTTTGGATATTTCGGTGGGGAAGGAGTTTGAGTTGGTCTCAATGTATAGAGAACACTGCAGCACGAATCCAGCACAGGTCTGGGGATTATCCGCATAACAGGCGGGACGAGAAAGAGCTGAGCTCGACATCGCGAGCGGGTTGATGGGAGGATTCGTGGGTTGTTGGTTTAGCGCCGCTGCTTCCGGGTGTGAGTCAGCGGCGATCCCGGAAGGATTAGCGTGACCGTCCATGATCCGGGAATGTATTATTCGGTCTGGTATCCTGTCACGGATCACTTATGCAGAGCAAGCCGATGACAGGGGTTAGTCTCTGGGTACACGGAGCAGTTGACAGCCTTGGCGGGAGATCGGGAAGAGCAGATGAAGAGTGTAGCGATCATGTGAAGATGATACCAGACAAAGAAGGACTGGAGCGGGTGAGTCTATATGGCGTGCTGTGATGACTGAAGCAGGTGATGGTGATGAGTGCACAGGTGTGTGTAATCAGTAATCTGGTGAGTGAGTGCGTTGTGTAGTGACTGGAGAGTGTGACTGGTGATCAGGGCTGATAGAGCGTGCAGGGGGTGTGACACAAGATGTAAATTGATCATTTTTCATAATTTTGTCTACTACGGTAGCAGCACTTTGATTACTAATATGCAGTAAGTTACTGTAAAAGTTTTAAAATTACCCATAGTGCAGTGCATATTACAGTAGTGAAATAATTTGGTATTTTACTGGACATGTAAATTGCAGCAAAGTCTAACAGTGTACTGATGTTTTGCCCTGCAGGTTTCCATACCAGTCAAGTGACTGGAAACTACGAATAGTTATAGTGTGAATTCTGATATCCTTTTCGTTTATCGCTTGCTATTTTCCTCACTGTGAGAACTTGGCCGAACAATAAGCTTGCTAGATAAGACAGCTAGTACAGAATTGTGCTTGCCTTACAATTTTTTAAACACAGTTTTTTGTTTTTTTTCACAACAGGTCTGATGCCTCTAAGGCCAGGATGTGTGCTTACAGTCCTCAGTCGCACTCTGCTGTGCTTTGACACTGGGAATTGTGGCTTGTCAGAAAATCATCCCCTCTTAGATCTCTACGTTAATGTTTAATATGAGGGTTCCCACTGGGCTTGGATGTGTCATGACATGATTTAAACTTAAAGTGGTTGTTTTAACCTTCACAACAACCATTACTATTGTCTGGCCTTGTGTCTGGTAAAAGACACTGAAAATCCCAAGTTCACGGAGTTTATGAGTGGTATTTGTGAATGAACCATTTGATACCGAAAGAGTCATATCTTTGTTTAGTGGATACATTTAAAAAAATTAAAAAACAAATAGGGCCTCACGGTGGCGCAGTGGATAGCACATTCGCCTCACAGCAAGAAGGTCGCTGGTTCGAGCCTCGGCTGGGTCAGTTGGCGTTTCTGTGTGGAGTTTACATGTTCTCCCCATGTTGGCGTGGGTTTCCTACGGGTGCTCCGGTTTCCCCCACAAGTCCAAAGACATGCGGTATAGGTGAATTGAGTAAGCTAAATTGTCCGTAGAGTATGAGTGTGAATGAGTGTGTATAGGTGTTTCCCAGAGATGGGTTGCGGCTGGAAGGGCATCCACTGCGTAAAACATATGCTGGATAAGTTGGCAGTTCATTCCGCTGTGGCGACCCCAGATTAATAAAGGGACTAAGCCGAAATGAAAATGAAAAAGAATAAATAAATAACAAATAAAATAAAATAAAGAAAAATAAACAAATAAAAAACAACAAAATGTAACTTTTAACATTGTACTATTCATTATTGGAGAAACTAGCTACCTAGGTAACCCTTTAAAAGTCAATGTGGTTGACCATTTATGCATAGGTTATCATTAAAACAAAAATGTGAAAATATACTGAGAGTGTGGTCAAGAACTAAATTTACTTAAAGAATTGATCTAAAATAAAATAAAATAAAATTAAATATCTAAATAATGTCTGATTTTCTACATAAATAATGAGCTTGTGATCTAAGGGCTTCTACAGCCTCTTCACCCTTGTGTATTACTCCGCCCACACGAGTGGCAAGCAGAGGACTACAGTTTGACAAATATTGCAGCTGTTGGACAACATAATGTACTTTTGAGGCTTTTTTTTAGGTGAGAATGTAGTTGTTTAGATCGCAACTATGTAGTTTATTTATAAGGACAGTGCCTATTTTAAATATTCATAATTTCGGAGATCCAGCGCGTTGGTGGCCTTCAGCCTGCCAAACTGAGCAGAGCAAAGATGGTTGACGTTCCACCACAAGATGGTGACAGAGACCGCATAATAAGTCCTTAGGGGAAAAAGTTTCAAACTACAGCTGAAAAAATCATTACAGAACAGGTAAGTGACATTCTAAGTTGATCTCTCTCGTTGGTATGTTGTAGTGCTGTATTTATACCATAGTAATCTGGTAGTGTTTGCTTTGCTCTGGCTTTTTTTTCAGGGTTAATTATTGTGATCTCCGGATTTAGACATTATGCTAGAGAATCATTCAAATACTAGCTCTAAAGTGACGTTTGTGAAGTAGCAATGGTTTCTGCTGTTCATGACGGTCAGCTGCAGATGTGTATGAATGGCGGAAGAAAGTAGTTCCTTTTACAAAATGTTTTTTGAGACTCTCCGTGTTTGATTTTCTTTTTTATAAACACGATTAGGTCGTCAAACTCTTGTATAAGCTTAATATCACACTCGTAGCAGTACAATATGGCTGCATATCATCACTGGTGGGACACTAAGGCACTCGGCCTGTGGCCTTGACCCAACGCACACCTCCGATATACCTCAGTGCCGATATACAGCCATATCGCAATGCTATTTATGTGACATTGCTCATTTATCAAGCAGGTTCCTTTACTTCATTGTTCTGCTAAGCTACTAGAGCACATGCTGTACTCGCATACATGCATAGTATTAAAAGAAAACTGATTTAATTCTCCTAGCAGACTTTAAGATGAAACATAACATTTGTATATACATAGAATGAAAGACACTGATTGTACTGCATGATAATTTGTTTATTATTCTCACTTGTGTGATCTTTTTAAATCCAAATGTCATATCTTGAAGAACCTATCCTGAGGTCACACAAATTTGCAAGGTTATATGTGAATATTCATTGGAATTATGGATTCAAGAAACATTAAATCAATAAACTGTTGTTAACAGAAACTGCAACAATAGTTTGCTAATGATACTTTTGGGAATCGGACCACTGAACGACTCACAAATCAATCTGATTCACAGTTTATTTCACAAATACTTTGAGATATCCAGAGTTATGAACTGTAATTCGTGTGTTTCTTATGATAAAACACTTATGATGTTCCTCATTTGTGAAATGAGGATAAAAGTGTCTGCTAAATGCAAATGTAAAATCAATGATCCAGCCTCAGTGGTTATTAGTGATGGGAAGATCAAATCATTATACTGACTTGGTCTTTAAATCTCATTCAGCAAAATGAACAAAAAGCCATTTTGTTTATTCGAGTGGGGTCGAAATCTTATATTTATAATCACAGATTTCCACAAACAAGTCCACATACACAATCTTTGATCACACTCCAAATGAGGAAATCGTTATAATGGAGCCAAATGTAAATTCTGGGAAATGAAGGATTGGTTTGCTTCCCAAGTGCTTTGTTTCGTTTGTTCATCATCATAAGGGTTATTATGTAGTTAAAAACACCTTCTAGTATGTAGGTGGAAACTGGGACAAATCCATGCATGCTTGGTTGATCTGAACCTGACTTTGATTCCAACTAGTAAAATAAAATAGATTATTAATGATGTTTACAATTGTTTTACAGTGCTTCAAACTAATGTTTGAACGCAATGGCATACATCTTATTATGAGATCTACAGTTAGTGGCACCAACACCTGATGATTATGATATACCATAATGCCGGATTATGCCCAATTTATCTTGTAGAATCACTGATTCTGAGCAATGAATCAGAGCGTAAGTTCAAAAACTGAAGATGTGGATTATTAAATTAAATCAGATATATTTGCACAAGTGAGTGACAATTACTATGAATGCTACTATATCCTGCCTTTTTTACCATTTTGTTTGTGGACGTCAAAAGTCTCCCTTTGTGGAATGAGAAAACAGATTACTGCCCCCCGCAGGTGTGGTAAGACATGTCTTATCAAGCAGGCAAATGCTTTCTTTTTTTTAGTCGGCTGCCATCTGTTTGGTGCGTTTATGTGCAGCTTTTTGGTCCAGATAGAACCAGATGCGAGCCGACAAAAGTTGTTTTTTGTCAGCCCAAGTTGTTTGCTGTCAGCTTGGTGTGTCCCAGTGCTAATGTGAGTCTCTTGTATATTTTTGACAATAGCCAAAAGTATGGGTCAAAATTATAGATTTTTTTAATGCCAAACATCATTAGGATTTTAAGTAAAGAAGCATTTGGATTTTTTTTAGAAGCCTCATATTTCCGATTTTTGAAATAGTTGCATCTCAGTCTAATATTGTCAAATCCCAACAAACAACACATCAATGGAAACATATTCACTTAAAGATCATGCATAAATCTAAAGAAAACCCTTTATGACTGGTTTTGTGTTGCAGGGTCACATATGTTGGTGATTTGTGAACTAAAACACATTTTTATAAAACACTTTTATCCTCATTTTACAAATGAGGAACGTCATAAGTGTTTTATCATAAGAACCACAAGAATTACAGTTCATAACTCTGAATATCTCGAAGTATTTGTGAAATAAACAGTGAATCAGATTGATTTGTGAGTCGTTCAGTGGTCCGATTCCCAAAAGTGTAATTAGCAAACTATTGTCGCAGTTTCTTTTAACAACATAGTTCATTGATTAAATGTTTCCTGAATCCATAATTCCAATTAATATATTAACAAATAGCCTTGCAAATTTATGTGGTTGAAACTACATCTATTGACCACGGGATAGTTTCTTCAAGACATTTGGATTTAAATAGATCACACAAGTGAGAGTAATAAACAAACTATCATGCAGTACAATCAATGCCTTTTATTCTATGTATATACAAATGTTATGTTTCATCTTAAAGTCTGCTAGGAGAATTAAATCAGTTTCCTTTTAATACTATGCATGTATGTTAGCATTGCATGTGATCTAGTAGCTTAGCAGAACAATGAAGTAAAGGAACCTGCATGATAAAGCACAATAATGAATAACAAAAATAGCAACCCAGCATTTTTACAGTGTAGTGCAAAATGAGAAAAAAACAGCAAAATCAAAACAAATTTGACAACTAATTTCATTAATTCAAATGAAAAGCACCATTTTTGCTCCGATTTTGGCACGTTTGCTGTTCACTTCTTACACAAAACAGAATGGAATTATCATTTAGATCAATTTGAAGACCTAACATCATCAAGCAATGTAATCACATCAATGCTGACCTGTGTATGCCCCCTATATAAGAGCTTCATTTTGGATGAAAGAACGCATCCTTGCCCTTGTAAGTGCAGCAAGCACCTTGTCTTGTTGGGCACAAATTGGGCTCTGATGCGACCTGTTTTAGGTTGTAGGTATTCTCTGCTGCCACAACCTTTTGACCCGGCCTTTTGCAGCGATGATGACTGCCGATGACTCGTGCTGAATCCAAATCAGTCCGTGCTGACAGGGTCTTCAGGGACACCGTATAGCGTTTAAAACAAGAGCAGCCCAGTTTATAGCATTAGTCCCTCTAAAAGCAATTAGTGTGATTGATCTGGGGAGAGTGCATTTGAAGAGGAGGAGAACTGCAGACACAGGGCACCGAGAAGAGCTAATTATTTCTAAATTATGGACAGAGTCAGCATGGATGAATTGAATGGCACTCTTGCGGAAAAGGAAAAAAAAAAGAACCTTGAAATTTACACCTCGGCTGACCCTGCCGTGACTCTGATATGTTTACTTTTATTGAAAAGAAGTTTCGAGGCAGGCAGAGATGTGGAGCTTGGCAGGTAATTGCTGGCGGTAATCAGGGATGCGTAAAAGAACGGAGGTGAACTTTGGCATTTCAACTCCGCCAGTCGAGTTCAACAGTCAAACACTCGGTGACCACGAGGACTGAGTCAAACTAATTACTTCAGCATGCTCGTGCCTGGAGAGAAATAAACATGCGCACACTGAACACACGGGTACACATTTGACTCCTTAATTAGCAGACTTCAGTGAGCCAGCATTACATATACGCATTGTGTAAAATATGTATTCTAGTAAACAGTGAATCACTACATTTGAAAATATTGCTTTTCTCAATAGGCCTATACTGGTGAAGGCTCTACTGATTTACTCTTTTAAGGATATTTGAATATAATATGGCGGCATGGTGGCTCAGTGGTTAGCACTGTCGCCTCACAGCAATAAGGTCGCTGGTTGAGTCTCAGCTGGGTCAGTTGGCATTTCTGTGTGGAGTTTGCATGTTCTCCCCGTGTTCCCGTGGTCTCCTCCGGGTGCTCCGGTTTCCCCCACAGTCCAAAAACATGCGCGATAGGTGAATTGGGTAAGCTAAATTGGCTGTAGTGTATGCACGCACACACATGCATGCACACACACACAAACAGCTATACATGATTTTTATACTGTACATTTGGAACCCACAAGAAATAAAACTTACAAAGTACAGTACACGCATTTTTAATGGAACAGTTATAACTATAAATAAATATTAAAATAAATATTCAATATTAATAATTAAATTAATTATTTAAATAATTAAACAAAAATTAAATACACAAAATAGTTCCTAAATCTTTGGAAAATAATATTCAATTCATTACCCACATAAAATCTATAAATATAATTTGTCACGATACATGTGCAAATGTCTCCATTTACACTTAATGGCATTTCAAGAGTTCACACTTAGCTGATGATTGATTATAAAGCTTGTTTGGCATGCTGTCCCGGAAGAGAGCCCTGAGGTCATAGATCCTCGGGCCCGGGGCTCCCTCTCATTTGCAAGGAGTTTGAGCTCAGGTAGATCTCGAGAACTCCCCTGCTGTAGTAGCTAATGAACAGATAGTGATTGCTCTTGAGATATCTACTTACTAGGAGCATGTCTATGATGCCGATTTGGATAAGTCAATTAACTTAAGTTGCATATTTTTGGACTGTGGGAGAAAACTGGGGAACCCAGTGGAAACCCACGTGAGCACGGGGAGAATGTGTAAACTCCGCACAGAAGCATCGGCTGGCTTGGTAAGGACTAGAACCAGTGACGTTCTTGGTGGAAGGGGGGATTCTTCAAAACAAAGATGGCTGTGATATGGAACTTAGGGTATTTATAGTGGCTTAGGAATCAACTGATTGGTGAATCATAAATTGGATAATGCGGGACCAGCCGCAAGCAATCATAAGCACATGATCCTCTCGAAATTAGTTTATAAATAAACTTCATTTATGTAGAAGAAAGATGTGGAGAATATATTGGTTCATGCGTTCATGCCTCTTAAAAGCAAACATCTGAATGTGAGAAAGTAAAAACGATTTATTTATTATAATACCTTCCCAAAAGCTGACAATGCACAATTACTCAAAAGCACCAGTGTAGTCTGGCTGACTCTCTTTCTTTAGTATGTCTATCATATTAGTAAATGTCAGTTTTAAAAGCAACGGACCGACAGTTATTTCTCCACTAAACCACAGACCAGAGTGCTGTTTTATGTTACCTAATTACCTTATCAAAATATTGTATGTGTTGAATGTGAAGTTTTTCTGTCTAGCTTCAGCAAGACGACGCCTGAAGGCCTGGGGAATTATGGGTAATATGCAGCGCTGAGACAATTTCATTACTGCAGTTCTCTCATCCATAACAGTGGTGGAATAAGTGGATCAAACAGATGAACACTGTGATCTTCACTGTCAACTACAGCTAGGCTGCCTTGACAAATTATACATGTTCCAGATGCATGTTTCACACTTTAAACGTTTCAAAAACATCACATGACTGGAACGCCGGAACATCATGATGTTCTGAACAACTCAACCAGAACCAAAACAAGTAATTGGCCAAAAACATGATTTTGTAATAGAAATGCTTTCTTATCTCTTTACATTTTGCTCTGGGAGAAGTGACTGGAGATCCTTACTGAGAAGCCTGCATGAGACAAACATTTGAACAGCTTTTGTCAATGTATGTAAAAAAATTTGTTTGATAATATTTTAAGCTAATGCTATCTGTTATATTTGTACAGAAATAGGATTAGGAAACGAATCACGTGCAATTAACGTGCATTTTTCTTTGAAACAGACAAACAAGGCAAATGTTTAATATTAATTGAAGATCAAACTGTCAGGATTCTGCCACTTTGGTCTTGTTAATTCTTGTTGAGTCCAGACACCAGTCCTGTCATGTCTTGTATGTTGTGCTTGGCTCGAGTTTTCTTGGGTCGAGCACTCATTTTGTGTCATTGTGTGTCTTTGTCTTTGTATGAGCGCCGTCCTGGCCACGCTCAGGCCGTGTGCACTCCTGCTTGATGCGGGCGCTCGAGGTCCAGGTGTGTGTTTGGGATGCACGCTCTCGTCCTGGTGTGTTTGTTGTTTTGTTCACGACATGGTGTTTTCGTTCTCAGCGCTCCAGTCTAGTTGGTTTCGGTTGGTGCTGAGATCGAAACATGCATGTGTGAGTGCACGGTACGTGTCTTCTGTTAGTGTTGTGTTTTGCACGTGGTACATGTTTACATGCGCCAGGTGCTTTAGTGTTGTGTTTCACATGATTAATGAGTTCTCTTATTGGTTGCGTGTTCTAGTCCCGTTTTACGTGAGCACACGACTTGTGTTGTTTCTTTGTGTCATCTGCTCTCTCGTCTATTGTCCAGTCCCACACTCCTTGCTAACCCATTATTACTTTATTCAGTTCACCTGTGTGCTTGTTAATTCTTTCTCTTTATAGTCTCCTCTTGTCTGCTGTTCTGTGCCAGTTCGTCAAATGTCATTGATCCTGTCTAGTCTTGTTCCAGCCCTGATCCCTGCCATCCTGCCCAGTCCAGTTTGTTTGTTTGTTTGTTTATTTGTGTTTTAGTTATGTTTTCCCCCTTGGGGTAGTTTTTGTTTTATTTTTATTATTAATAAACCCAAGTTCCTGCACTTGAGTCCTCGCTCCTTTTCCCACCCACCAAACGTGACACAATCAAGTGCTGCTAAAAATGTGCATGTGTTTAAATGTAACATTTTCACATACCCTTAAACCTAACTGATATGTTAAAATAGAAAAAAAGATGGCTAAAAATGTATTTGTTTAGAGCTATCTCTGGTTAAAAAACAACTATATCCCTGATCTATATGTAGATAAGCATTTTAACGGCATGCCTTAATTTTTACAAACACTATAAGTTCCTTAAAGCTACCAGGAAATAGTTTTTATATTGCAACTAAACTTATCCAGTATTAAACCTGTATAGCAATCTATTACTACTGTTATTAAAGAAAAGCCCAGCTCAGGTTACTTAACAATTGAAGTCCTTTTCAAAGTTTTCCAAATGCGACATACAGATGGCCCCTTATGCATTATTTTTTAAGACAAGTTCATGAAGGCTACGAACTGAATTGATACAGACATCATGTTGCTATTCATAATTAATCACTAAAGCGACTGAAAATGGCTCTGTTAATGTTTTATGTCCTACTTTACATGAATCACATACGGTAAATGTATATTCAAAGCAGTGGACTTTGCCAGAAGTTTGTTTGTTTGTATGACCCAGTTATTTCTGTGGATTGTTTAACTGTTTTATATTGTAAAACAGTGGTTGTGTATTAAATATTTAATTTAGCTACTTACATTTTATCTCGTTATGACTGTAAACTGAAGCATCACACATTAAAGCAAACACTAGGCTCATTCTGAAAACATAGCCCTAACTACATTTCTGGAGATTGCGAATTATGTAGCCAGAAGTACGTATGGGTGCATTTTGTCTTTAAAACGAACGCTATGGGGCGGTATTTTGCGCTTACCAGCTGACCGCTTACTTTCATGTGGATGGCTTTTTTCACTGTTACCAGTCTGTCCAGTGTCTCGCAGCTTACGTTGGCGGACTTGTGATGTGGAGCAGAGTTGACCATGACGGGGGGGTTTGAGTCCGGCGAAGAACGGTTCCAAAAGCCAAAAAACTAAATAAACAAGTAAATAACATTGTGAGGATGTTGTAAAATCTGAACACGTGGTAAAAATCAGGCAGCCGCGAGGGCTTTTCTTTTTCTGGATTACATTTAAAAAAACACTGTCAATTGGGTTTAAGGAAGGGGGTGGGCGGGTTAATCTGTGCTTTTGAAAACACTATTGGTTGGATTTAGGTAAGGAGGAGGATGGTTCAATTGATTGGTCAGTCAGTCAGACAATCAGTCAGTCAATCAGTCAGTTGACAGCAGTCTCTGGTGGATTCGCGAAAATAAAAATTGCAAAAAAGCGTACCTTCTGGGACATTTTTGGTGCTCTCCAGAAATGTATATAGGGGTACATTTTTAGAGTTAGCCTGGGTTGCATTAAAGTGAACAAAATAAAGCCTACTTTATCAAAAGGTCATGGGCGGTATGACGCCGTTCCTTTTCATGCTTACCAGCTGACCGCTTACCTCCATATGGACGGCTTTCCTGCTGTTACCAGTTTGTCCAGTTAGCTCGCCATGTACGTCGGCAGACTTGAGACGTAGAGAGGAGCTAACCACGACAATGGACTTCGAGTCCGGCGAAGAATGGTTCCAGAAAGCAGACAAGTTTGAGATCTGAAAAAGCATACAGAGCGACCTCTGGTGGATTCACGAAAACATAAACTGCAAAAAAACGTAGCTCCTGGGACGTATTTGGTGCTCTCCAGAAATGTATAAAGCGTAACGTTTTCAGAATGAGCCTGGGTTGAAACAAATGTAAGAGGAGTAATTTGTAATTTAAATATGATTGGGTTGCTGATTCTGCTCTACAACCCATTGCTGTGTTTTTGGATGGGTCACTCTTAGGTGTCTAGACGTCCTGTGGAGAAATCTCTCCCGCATCGGACCACCTTCCCCTCCCTTCCGGGTTTCTCTATTCTAGACGCATCAATACCGAAAGCAATGAGACATGAAGGAATGGCTGTCTTTTTGGGCAGCCACACAGCAGACTGAGAAGACCATATGTCTTGTTTAAAACACTGTGCTCAGTGGCTTCTGAGTTAATCGAAGGTGCTGCCCTTCACTTCCTCTCCTGTCAACAAGTACGTGTGTGTGGCCAAGTTGATAGTTACAGATAAATCAGCCTGAAACATTTACAAGTTCTAGTCATTTCCGTAAGCTGCACACTAAACCACTACAGCCGCTGGAACCAGGTGTTGTTTAACATTCTTGTGATAATATGTGTGGCCAAATGAAAGCATTAATGCGCATTATTTAATTTTAGATGGCATTATTACTGCTCAATTCTGCTAAATTGATGTTCTAAAAAACTCAGAAAAAAAGCCCTAATTGGATTTTAATTTAATTTAAGTGAAGACAGCACAAGGTCACTTTCAAACTATTCACCAAGGTTTATAAACCAAAGGTGAAAAAGTAAATAAATGGAATTAATAAAATGAAAATGTGTTTTGTGTAGCAGTGGTTACAATGTTTTCTTTGAGGTTTTATTTTTTAGTTCACATTTTATTTTATTTATGAGTAAAAAAAAAATACAACCATATATGAGGCAAAGATGAGATATGACCACATATCCATTTTTTCCCAGC
>CAIGQW010055024.1:17525170-17533046 GCA_903798125.1 Danio choprae | reverse complement strand
AGAGAGAGAGAGAGAGAGAGAGAGAGGCTCATTTTGAACGTCTCGAGCTGCAGTATTCATGAACAGGAGCACAGTATCCAGATCGGTGCTTAAACCCGTTCTCCGCTCTCTCCCTTAGAGCCCGACTTTGAGCTGTACCTTGAACGAGGAATTCAGAGAATGAAAAATATCATTAAGGGTCACGGCGATCCCCTTCCAATATGATTTCTCTGTACATCATTCTCATAAAGACAGAGTTTGCGTTTTGGGTCAGGGTTGGAGAGTAGGAGTCACAGCAGTTGTGCATACATTTCTCCAGGGAATGAAGAGATGAAGGCTGAGGCCAGAAATGGCACTTCCTGACGGTATAATCCATCAACAGGAGCAAGTTATCAAACAGATCAGCTGCTAGAATGGTGGCGATATGAAGCCTCAAAAACTATAAATAATTAAGGGGGTTTAATCATTGTTCTGTATTGATTTTTATTAAAGAGCCCCTATTTTGCATTATAAAATGTCATATTTTGGTTTTGGGGGTCTCCAACAACAGGCTGATATGCATGCAAGGTCAAAAAACACTTTCATTGCTTTATAATATGCATTTATTTTGACCTAATTATCCCGACGACTCCCATATGATTTGTACAGCGATTAATTTGTTCCCAAACCCCTCCTTAGCGCGAAGCTAATCTGCGCTGATCGATCCAATGACTGGGTGTCTTTTGTGGTTGGGACTGGGTTCAGCGTGAGACAGAGAGAAACTCAGTTCAGAGTTCAGAAACGCATTTAAATCGGTAAAGGAAAAAGCATGTTGCATTTGCAACGTGGTTTTGGACGCAATATGTGAATAGCCCCATGAAGGTTTAACCTGAGAGATAAGTGATCTATAAAAGATAAGTGATTACAAGCCGTGTGGAGCGATTACAAGTTACAACAGACAATTAAACACATATTTTGCAAACTACACAAAATGAGGCAATTTTTTTTATTACACTTACATGTTATGATCTGGAAAAAGAAGAAACTGATCTAAATGAACTGTAACAGTTACTGATAAAGTCCCTGTCAAAGTCTGACAAAATCCCATAATAGTCTCTGCTGCTTCTTCCTTTAATAGCAAACGGCCGACAAATCCTGTGTTGCAGAGTAGGTTATTGTATCAAAAATCAGAAAAATGATAGGAACAAACACAGCACTTAGGTTGGCTATACTGTGGTATTGTTGTAAAAATGAACTTTAACCCTTTATTCCCTGCAGCCGAATCTCCAGCTGTCAGTGATCGTCATCTTCATGTCATGATCAGTCTCGTGATCCCCAGCGCTCTGCTAGTGTCTGAAGGGAAAGGCACATTCACGTTTTTACCAGAACCGGCACTTTATATTTGGTGATGTAACGTGTCGACGCGTTAAAGCAAAATATCCAAACCCAAAACGATTCTTTTGTTACACTCTGAGTCGACTATTTCGTTAAACCCAAAAGCCCATAATAGCGGATCCTTAAAACTTGTATTACGTATTCTTCTTATAGACTGTAAACACAGAATGATTGGCCTTTTGGTAAACTCCACCCCCTTAATTACTGTTAAAGGTCCAGTGAAATTAAAATAATGTTTAATAGATGTTAGTATGAGTATGTTAGTCTTCAAGGATATCTATAAGCTAATGTGGTACAAAACAATGACAAAATCCGGATTTAGATGATATAAAACCGATATAAACATGTAAAGCTTGTGGTTTGTCACTTCCATCTAAATGCATCATTTGCTTTTCATTTGACTACAGCTCAACCACTCCCTCTGGCAGAGCTGTGATAAAAACAAAAATCCTATTGGCTGCTTTTTTGAAAGAGGAGGAGCTACTCTATGTACCGTCCTATCTTCGTTTTTCAGTTGAGATTACGCCAAACATCGAATAAAACTGCACATTTCAAAGCACTTCACGGGACCTTTAATAACTGTTTATACAAATAAATAATGTACATTTACTTTTATATAATATAAATTTAAATTTAGTAAGATGACTTTATGTTATATATAGGCTACATATTTATAAAAACAATATTTGGTCTTATCTCGTCTTTGCCTCTTATTTTGTTGTATTTATTTAATTATTTATTATAATGAGATACAGTCCGGTAATACGTTTGCATGCTTTTGCTGCTGTCTTCTGATTGTGATTTGTCCTTGTTTTGCATTTGAAGTGTTTCCTCTCCAAAAAAAAAAGTGCTTTTATCGTACTGATGACCAAGTCAGATTGTGACATGCATGTATAGGCGAATGAAGTGAATCTGATTGTTGTGATGTTCAGGATAGATTGTGATCGACTAGATAGTGACCTGCTGCGTACATGAAGATGAGAGACGTTTATTTGGGACTGATCGCTGCCTCTTGCTGTTTATTTTATCCCACTTTCCCCACACAATCTAGTAGCATAATTCTCTAGTAGCATAACCATTCAGCTTGTCTGTGGTTTTGAGATGCCTGAATATAAATTATATTTAAATAAAATTAAATAAATAACTATATGCAAACTTTCTATTGTGTATTCATTCCAAAATCAAACAACCAGTGTTACTAGTATACTCTAATTTCCATACAAATAACTTTTAAGAGTCAACTCTTTTAAGGAATCATTCAGAATGAAATTTGAATGAATCTGAAATTACATACTTCTCTACTTTACATAGGAAAACAATGTGTCAAAGAACTACGTCCAAATGTATAGTCCATATGAAAGAATAGTCAACACCACACTCTCATAAATAAAGGTACTAGAGCTTTCACTGCGGTGGTACCTTTTCAAAACATACACATTTGTAAAGGGTCCATATTAGTACTCAGCAGCTAGCTCTCTGCAACTCTCACATGGTCACCCACTGAAGCTAAGCAGGGCTGCGCCCGGTCAGTGCCTGGATGGGAGACCACATGGGAAAGGTAGGTTGCTGCTGGCAGTGGTGGTAGTCAGACCAGGTCTGTGTGAGTCCTAATGCCCCAGTATAGTGAAGGGGACACTATACTGTTAGTGAGCGCCGTCGTATGGATGGGTCGTTAAATGGGTCCTGACTCTCTGTGGTCACATGGCACTTCTCGTAAAGAGTAGGCGTGTAACTATGATGTCCTGCCAAATTCGAATTGGCTGTATCACTGTTTCTCCATTCCACCAATAGCTGGTGTGTGGAGCTCACTGGCGCCATTGTCCTGTGGCTGCTGTCGCTTCAAACTGAGGTCCTGACTCTCTGTGGTCATTAAAAATCCCAGGATGCTTTTAGAAAAAGAGTAGGGGTTTAACCTGGCCTCTGTCAATCATGGCCTCCTAACCTTCCCAATACCATAATTGGCTTCATCACTCTGTCTCCTCTCCACCAATCAGCTGGTGTGTGGTGTGCGGTCTGTCACAATATGGCTGCCGTCGCATCATCTAGGTGGATGCTGCACACTGGTGGTCGATGAGGAGATTCCCCCCAATCTGTAAAGCGCTTTGAGTGTCCAGAAAAGTGCTATATAAATGTAAGGACATATTAGTATTATGATTAGCTCAAAAGCATATATTTGTATCTACAAATTTTAAGAGGTACACTTTTTTACTTTTTAGTATGTACCCTTCAGGTATCTATATGGACTCTTTAGATACAAATGTGCATCTTTTGAAAAGGTAGCACCCCAGTGACAGCTTTCATACCTTTATGTCTGAGAGTGCAGACAACCCAAGCAAACCGACCCTGCATGTGCGCATAAAAACAAACACGTTATCCTAAAAATAATTTCAAAAAAGTCATTTTGCATGATATTGCCATTAAATTCAAAACATATACACAGAAGATGTGTGGCTTTTGACCTATTACTTTTCTGTACTGCTCCAGGACTAATTTTATATATTTGATTATGAAATAATAAAATGTTTACTCTGGTGCATTTCTTTTACATTACTTAAGCATCTATAACTTTTTGTTTGAGCATTATAAACTCTAGATGATGGATAGTAAAGACCAAGGTGTCTTCTTTCCAAAAATATCTAAACTGAGAATGTAGACCAAATTATTCAGCAACTGATACTGTTTTAGTTTGGGAAGGTCATTTCTGAGAAAATGCATCTGACGGTGAGGGAGAGAAGGACACCGATATAGTCTTGGAAAACTTTTTGCAGAAATCTCATTTTGCATGCTATCTTCGTCAAATTTGAAATATAAACATGAGACACTTGGCTTTCAAGGCTTATTTTTCTAGGGAAATACATGACTGATTTCATGTGTTCTTATATGGAAAAACAAACATTGAACAGTACAATATTTATTTCTCAATACTTCATAATGATACCTAATTTTTGTTTGTAGCTCATTAGGGTCAAGAAATGTTAAAGTTAGGTAGGGGTAAATCCCCATAAGTGAGTGCTGGCTAACAGGTTACTATATGTTTCATTTACTATGTGTTTATTCAAGATAAAATTTTGTATCCTCAAAAGAAAATGCAATTTTGGCACACAACCTCCATTTTGAATAAGTCTTCATATCAATGAGCTCGCCTTCTTTTTCACATGTGAGTTCATAAGAACAGTTACAGTTTCCACAATGATGTGATCACATTGCTGTATAAACCCTACATTACCCAGCTCAGAAGTCACTCTGGCCTGTGGTTCTTTACTCTCTGTCTTAATCATCATCTCATCTTTCCTCTGCATACAGCCTCCTTTAACAGCTAAGTGGCAGAGTCCAGCATTGACGGTCACCATATTTTTTTGCGAGCCGCTTAATGCATGTCTTTCTGCTCTAGTGCTGCTGTCAGTTTTCCGGCTGACGTGTGAATGCTCCGGTTCCCCTGGGGGAAATGCTGAGTGGGCTGACAGGAAGATGTTCACACACATAAAGACGACAAACACACCCATACACAGACGCTCACTATGGGGCTCCTGTCAATAACTTCACTGGGCTCATGGAAAAATGTTGGTTTTCATATCAATCCCGCCGAACTTGTACTTTGTTGTGTAACAAGGGGCCATTGATTGACTCTCTGATGTTAAATTTCACAAACACTGAAAGCCACTTAATTGAATTCAATGGAGCTGGAAGGAAAATATGCAGATATTCTGCGCATGTGAATCTATTGTGCTTGGTTGAGCAGTTGCAGTAATTGACATGCTTCGATAATTTGTCAAATCACAGAATTAGCGTGTGCCAAATTGGATTGTGAATTCATCTCTGAAAAACCCGGCCATTATCTGCAGTCTTCACAGGCTTTGTCAGAGCAGACACTTTAAGAGCCACTGTTTTAGGTGATGTTTCCATCGTTTTTCCTTTAACTTGAACATCAACTGCATCAGCCAGAGCTTGAAGTGCTATAAATCCCAACCAGTTAGTTACAAAATAACTGTATAAAATTATTAAAAATGAACATATAAAAACATATAAAAAAACACATATAATATAAATTGTACCCAGCTTAAATGTAAAACAAAGTTACCTGAGAGAGGCAGAGACAGGGGGAGGGAGAGAGAAAGACAAAGGGAGTAGGCCCTGAAGATAGCCTGATAGCAGTAGAGTAAGAGAAGCCTCCAGAGCTGGAGAAGAGCAGAGCAGGAAAAAAGCCAGAGAAAAGTTTACCAACTATTTTGTATTTTTCTTGACCATGGGACCAAAGCCCAAATGCTGAGACATACAAACTGACCAATCAACATGTGACCACATCGTAAAACCCCCAAAGTCTACACACCAGTCCCTGATCTTATCAGTATCTGCCTTTGGAGTCGGTATGGACCTTCTTGGTGAAAAAGACATGTTTTGTCATATAAACAAATGCCTATGATCATTTTCATTCCTACAGGGGTAGTGACAGTCAAAAATTAGTATAGGGAGTCTTTAAGTTAATATTTTAAAGAATGTCCCTAAATACACATTATTTTAAGAGATAACTTGATAACATTTGTGTTATTAAAAACTGTTTAATTAAAATATTTCTGTTTTTAAAATGTATCTTGGAGACGCTGATTGACAACATGAAAGACTGCCTCTGCAGAAGATGACCACACCCACTTTTACATCCTTGCCTCTTTAGCCCAGTCCTCTGAATTTTCTGCATCGTTACTCTGGTGTTCTGTTTTATGATTATGCTAATTTGCTGCCAGTAAACATTTCTGATCCTTGGATTCTTTGCATTTATGTTTATTTAAACTAACCCAACATTTTTCAAGCAGTACTTTACTGTATTTCGCTCACCTGCTTGCGCGTTAGTAATTGGAGTGACATGTTTCTTATTCCATTGTGGCAGGTTTTCAGATTCTCCCATTGAGCTCAGGAAGCACTATAAATCCACTTTGATGAAAAGCTGTTTTTCTTGCCTCAGATTACAAGTAGAGCCCAGCCTGTCTAAATCTTATTGCTAGCACTTTACCCGGGCCTGGGGCGGCATTAAACCTGTCTCGCACTTAAAATGGAGAGCCTCACTCTTTATCCTGCAAAAAAGCCAACTGCGCAAGAAGCGCTCTTCACCGAGAGACAGAATTGAAACTTTTATCCTAGAATAGGTTGGAGCCCAACAGCACGCAATATTTATCCTGAAAGATCACACAGGTGCAGGAGGGAGAAAGAAAAGAAGAAAGGAAGGGAGCAAAATAAATCTATCCAGGGCCGAGTGGCTGAATGGGACCCCAGAAGAGCCAGTGGTGCAGTCTTCATCAAAGGCCATCTTCAAACAGCGCAGCTCAGCCGGAGCATGCCAATTTGATCACTTTAGAACACGCAGCCCACTCACCGCTCCAGTTTTGAAATGCCTTGTCAACATTGATTAGCGCACTGTTAGCGCACTCTGCTCCAGCGAGAGACACAGCTGCCGACTCCAAGAGCAAATGACATTTCTCTGATGTCACAAAGTGCCGGACAAGTTGTTACACAATGCTCACTGCCCTTTTCTTCCTCTTGCTTGGGCTTTTCATCTTCTTCCCTGATTAGTCACCTCCCACAAACACAAAACCCTACTTTTACGAAACTCTAAAAACAATTGAGTGTATTTTTCAACTCAAATGAACACTAGAGGGAGTAAAACACTCACTCACTCACTTTCCTTCAGCGTATTCCATTTTATCAGGGGTCGCCACAGCAGAATGAACCAGCAATTACTCTGGCAATTGTTTTAGGGCCGGGACACACCAAGACAACTGCAAACAACTAGCACCAATGAAACCCAACTGTGTTGTTGCCTTGCATTGGATCGTGCCTGGACCAAAACTTGCGCATGAACATACCAAACAGACAAAAGCCAACTGAAAAGAGAGCTGCCTTCTGTGTCTGCACAAGAGTACGTGTCTTTCTGCTCCATGGGGGGCAGTAGTCTGTTTTCTCGTTCTGCAAAGGGAAACCAAACTTCCGACGCCCACAGACTATGTGTAAAATTTAGCATTTAGTAGTCCCTATAATTGTCACTCACCATGGAGGGCTTCACTTGTGCAAATATGTCCATGAGCTTGGTGTGTCCCTCAGCTTGGTGACCATCAGCTTGGTGTGTACCTTATACAGCGGATAGCCTTCTTGCGGCAACTCTCAGTGCTGGGAAACACCCATACTTTGGACTGTGGACCTTGCCATTTGTCAGCGGTCATCATGTGCCATCATGCAGCAGCAAAGGCCGCCTTTTCAGATTTTTTTAAAAACACTTTTGTGCTTCACACAATATCCACCAAGTGGCGCAAGAAGCAACTACTTTTCCATTGTCGGGCCAGTGCAAGTGAACACCCCTAATCAAACAACCCACCTAGAGGTGCGTTTTCGAAAACCATCCTAAGGTTGCAAGTTTCTTCATTACTAACATAGTTCATTGATTTGGTGTTTCCCAAATACATCGTTCCAACAAACATTCGCAAAACTGTGTCATAAACGTGCGGTGTAAACTACTCATCTAGAGCTGTAGTTAGAA
>CAIGQW010055024.1:17379766-17394791 GCA_903798125.1 Danio choprae | reverse complement strand
ATGAGTGTGTATGGGTGTTTCCCAGCACTGGGTTGCAGCTGGAAAGGCATCCGATGCATAAAACATATGCCAGAATAGTTGGGGGTTCATTTCGCTGTGGCAACCTCTGAAATCTGACCTCTGAGACTAAGCCGAAGGAAAATGAATTCCTTCACAGTTGTGAACATGATCAATACATTGCTGTCTGCAGTTCACATAATGGCCACTGATAAATTCAACAATCAATACCATTATGATTATGTACATGATTATAGTTTACATTCATTGCTTGCTAGTTCCACCTTCCCTCAAAACCAAGTGGTTACTCTACTTCTAAACTACAGTACGAGTTTAAAACATCTCTATCATGGGGTTTAATGCAGGGTTTAGAACAGATAACCTTACCTAAGCCTTATCTGCATTCTCAGATGTGCATTTGATGTTTTTTCTTGATGCATAAGTCTCATACTCTGTCCTAACTACACGCGATGCAGCATGGTGACATGTATAAAAGTTATCTTTTTCATGTTAAAACAATTTTTGTCTTAACCATCTGGGATGGTGACGTTCAAAACTTCAATTTCAGAAACACTTTCTATTTCTGCAACGTCACAGCAGAACAACAGCATAAACTGCAAAGACAATGATTACCTCAGGTACAGATTCTGTGCTTTATTCAGTGTTAAATGCTACTAATGCTAGTTTGAACACCATTTTACATGATTTTTATTGGCATACTATCGAAAGCAGCAGCAGATCATTTACCTGAGATCTTGAAAACAAAAAAGCAAACGGTTTGAAAATGAAAGCCAATGACTCAGTACAAATCAATAACATTAATTCATTCATTTTCCTTTCAGCTAAGTCCCTTTATTAATCTGGCGTCGCCCAGAATGAACCACCAACTTATCCAGCATATGTTTTACGCAGCGGATGCCCTTCCAGCCGCAACCCATCACTGGGAAACATCCATACACACTCATTCACACACATACTACGGACAAATTAGCTTACCCAATTCACCTATACAGCATGTCTTTGGGCTTGTGGGGAAAACCGGAGCACCCGGAGGAAACCCACGCCAACACGGAGAGAACGTGCAAACTCCACACAGAAACGCCAACTGACCCAGCCGAGGCTCAAACCAGCGACCTTTTTGCTGTGAGGCGATTGTGCTACCCACTGCGCCACTGCATCGCCCCATCAATAACATCAGTAGGTTTATTAATGTTAAATTGCTTTAATATGTATTAATTAGATTATAACCCTCACCATTTCATTAGGAGTGTAGTGGCTGATATTGAAATAAATGGCTATAGTAGTTAAATTGTTTTTTATAATAAAATATATATTGGTGCAGACAGCAAATTGCTTGTCGCTAGAAACTTGTCACATGATGGACACAATGTCAGAGCAATAACTCAACTAAAATCAAAATATTTTTGATATTTCTTTTTTAAAACATATCACCCACTGTAGCATCTGTAATGACTTTCTCACGTCTCATGTTCCCTCTCTGAGTTAGTGGTGCAGAGTAAAAAAGTCAAAAAAAGAGCGAGTTAGCCTTTGAAGCTAAGGAACGTCCCATTGATGATAAAGGTGGCTTCTATGTTGTGTGAATCTCTCACCATCCGAGGACAACACTCGCCGTGGGCTGCGAACTAGCATTTACTGGGAACGTCTCATTAATTTCTCATTGGTGCCAGTGATGGACTCAGCAGGTGGGAGAGGCATCATGATATTAAGTGGGATGTGATGATAGAGTGAAAATGAAATGCTAAATATGCATGTTTTGAATTCTGACGGACCCCAAACGCAAACTGAATGCAAATTCGAGGCGGCGCCCATTTGAGGTATTCACATCTCCTCCATAAGAGTCTCGTCATACTGGATAACACACAACAGAAATGAGACATTATCAGGGATGTGGGTATGACTGTCAAAATTAGCATTCAATCGTGTCCTTAAAAAGCAGTCATGGAGTAATCTGTCCAGGAACTTGTGTTTCTGTGTTTAAGAGTGAGAAGTAAAATGACTAATTTAATCACTTTCTGTATGAAAATGTTGATGAATTGGACTGAAACCGCTGAAATACCATGCCTACCATACAAAGACAAGAGCAAAAGATGTTAGGATATTTAAATATAAATATTATTAGATTTTTATGGGGCTTTTCTACTTTAGAGAGCTTGGGGTAATGCCTGGCCTGGTAAACACTATCCCATTAGCTCCTGCTGGTAGAAGTCATGGCTATAAATGTTTGGGTAAACACTTGCATAGTTATGATTGAAGCTATAATATTTTGTATTAATATTTTGTAGATCATTAAATATAGCTTTATGGCATGGATTTTCTAGGTGTGGTAGGTAAGAGAAAATATTGGGGGTGAGGTGAGGAGAACATGCAAACTCCACACAGAAACGCCAACTGACCCAGCCGAGGCTCGAACCAGCGACCTTCTTGCTGTGAGGCGAACGTGCTATCCACTGCGCCACTGTGAGGCCCCATTACCCAAACGAACAATACATTTATTATCCATCTCCAGTATTTATCCATCTTTGTTATTGGTAATGGAAATAAAGTCATTAATTGTTAGCTCAATTGCATTAATAATGTTAACAAGCATTAATTTGGATTTTAATATTGAATTATCAAACATTTAGGTATATTAATAAATGCTGTAGAGGTATTGTGCATTATTAGTTTATCTTAGTATATACATTACCTTATATTAACTAATGACAAATTATTGTAAAGTGTGGTCTAAATTGCATTAAAGTATTTAGAAATGCTAAAAATGAACAAATAATTGTGTGAATAAAGAAAGTACTAAAATGTTGCCTACTATACAAAAAACTGTAATGTAACAAAAACATTATTTTGCAAATAACATTTTAGGGTCAATTTCTATGGTTTTGGGCTTTAATACAGTCAACCCAGGCTCATTGTGGATATGTACCCCTGTATACATTTCTGGACATACGTCGCCCAACATGTTTTTTTGCAGTTTTTGTTTTCATGAATCCACCAGAGGTCGCTGTGTACGCATTTTGAGATCTCAAATTTCTCTCGCGAGTGCCATTTGTGCCTGCTCTTCTGACATAAATCCACCAGAGGCCACTGTCGACTGACTGACTGATTGATTGACTGATCGACCAACCAATTCCCCTACTCACCCACTTCCCTAAACCCAATCGATAGTGTTTTCAAAAGCACCGACTGACCCGCCCACTGCCTTCCCTAAACCCAGCTGACAGTGTTTTCAAAAGCAATCCAGAAAAAAAAAGCCTACGGGGTCACCTGGTTTTTACCACGTTTTCAGATCTTACCACGTTATCACCCTGTTATTCACTTGTTTATTTATTTATAAACCTAATTAACCTGCTTTCTGGAACCGTTCTTTGCCAGACTTGAACCCTGTCATAGAGGTCAACTACGCTCAGCCTCCCTAGTCCACAATGACGTACGTGGTGAGCCATTGGGCGAACTGGTAAGCGACAGAAAAGCCTTCCATATGAGGTAAGCGATCACGAAAAGCAACAGAAGCTGTCGGCGGCACCATACCACCCCTTAGCGTTCGTTTTAAAAATGAAATGCAGCCATACATACCTCTGGCTACATAATTCACGCTCTCCAGAAATGTAGACTGGGTATGTATTCACAATGGGCCTGTGTTGCAACATAATACATTATATACAATAGGTGCCTTTTAGATATTAGGGTAGGGGTCTTTTTCATAAGGATGATCATATTTGAGGGTCTGTTGCATCTAAAAGGATAAAACACCCTGCTTAATGGCTTGCTTTAAGAAATCTGTCAACATTTTTATAAGTACACAATTACAAGACAGCACACAAAATACAGTAGATCTAAAATCTAAACAAATAAAATATTTCAATTTAAGAAAATCAGTTTATGCTACTTCATTGCTTACATTCTCTGTAAAAATTGAGTCATTGTTGAAAAAAGAACACATGAATTTACCTCTTTCAGCTACTCCGTCAAAACAGCATTTTTATTCATTCCAGCACCCACTGAAGCGAACACACAAGATTGTGGGATATCATGGGTAGTGAAGGATACAATGCCTTCAAAAACCAAGCAGATAAGAAATCTCAGAAGACAGGATGTAATGCAAACTTTGGATATGAAATGTGTCTTGATTCAATCCCCTTTTTTTCATATGCCAGTTAAAGTAGCACCTTTCGGATAGATGCGAGTCACAAAATATTGGGTTACTTGAGGACTACAACTGAAAATCACTGCACTAACTGCTACGCCTCGACTTTTGCCACAATACACACTACAAAAACAGTATTGCAATGTTCAGTGTAGAAAAAAAAACAGTTAAGCCATTTTTATTTCATGTTTTGTGATTTAAGTAATGCAAAAAAGCTTTTAAAATACTTTATAAAATGTATTCTAGGATGGAAAAAAGAGTGAACATGTAAGTATAAAACAACACAGCTTCAACAGTTCTAAACATAATAGCTTTAATAACTAATTTGAAATAACTGATTTCTTTTAGGTGACGCGGTGGCGCAGTGGGTAGCACAATTGCCTCACATCAAAAAGGTCGCTGGTTCGAGCCTCGGCTGGGTCAGTTGGCATTTCTGTGTGGAGTATGCATGTTCTCTTCGTGTTCGCGTGGGTTTCCTCCGGGTGCTCCGGTTTCCCCCACAAGTCCAAAGACATGCGGTATAGGTGAATTGGGTAAGCTAAATTGTCTGTAGTGTATGTGTGTGAATGAGTCCACATGTATGGATGTTTCCCGGTGATGGGTTGTGGCTGGAAGGGCTGCTTTTATTCTAGCTGAAATAAAACAAATAAGACTTTCTCCAGAAGAAAAAAGATTATAGGAAATACTGTGAAAAATGCCTTGCTATGTTAAACATCATTTGGGAAATGAGAGAGAGAGGGAAAAAAAAAAAAAACAGGACTAATAATAATTAATTATTAATTTTGACGTCAACTATATTTGGTATAAATGTGAAGGCTAAACAATTTTATTTAGATAGAAACTGAAACTGCATGTGGGAAATGTGCTACAAAAATAGTCGCATGCCTCTTGTGTGTAGTACTTTTGCACATGTTTTGCCTGCTTGACATTAATTGGATTATGTAAGCCTTTTTGGAGTCACAGCACAGTTCAGATGAGTAGCTGATCAACAAAAGGTTGCTTACCATCAAGGAAAACTTTTGGAGGAAAAGAACCCAGAACCAAACTCTAGGCGCATAGCTCACAACAATGCTAACAAGCAAAACCATTGCAATGAACCAACCAAAAAAAGAATCATAATAAATACAACAAAAGCATGAACCAGCAAACGTTCAATGTTTTCAGATGGGATCTAGGATATCCAGACTTTAACGTTATATTATTAAAAACTGGGGAGCTTTAAAGTCTATAAACGATAATACTATTAAAAGCTGGGAAGCTTACAGTAAAACATCACTTTTTGGTATTTAGTTTGCAGATGTAGCTTTAACTGCTTTAATTTAGGAGAATAATGCGATGGAATACAGTCAGTCAAATTAGTTTCATTCTTGTTAGAAACGTTGTTCCCAATTTTATTATAAGAGCCCTTAATTATTATGCACTTGCATTTATACTATACAATGCATTTATTATACACATACTGTACATGTTTTTACTTTGTTCTTTTATTTTAATTATTCATTCATTCATTTTCTTTTCGGCTTAGTCCCTTTATTAATCTGGGGTCGCCACAGCAGAATGAACCACCAACTTATCCAGCATAAGTTGTACGCAGCGGATGCCCTTCCAGCTGCAACCCATCACTGGGAAACACCCACACACTTATATTCGCTAACATACACTACGGACAATTTAGCTTACCCAAATCACCTATAGAGCATATCTTTGGACTTGTGGGGGAAACCGGAGCACCCGGGAAAAACCCACGCAAACACGGGGAGAACATGCAAACTCCACACAGAAATGCCAACTGACCCAGCCGAGGCTTGAACCAACGACCTTCTTGCTGTGAGGTGAGAGTGCTAACCACTGCGCCACCGGGCTGCCTTTATTTTAATTATCTGTATGCAATTGCATTCTGTAATTACATTGTTGACCCATCTTTAAATCTACCCATACCACCAAGCCTGTCCCTAGCCTTACCTCAATAGCACCATACGTGTTGTGCAATACAATATGAAGACATTAAGTACAGTTTATTTATTTAATTTGATTTAGTATTTTTTTACACTTTTTTATGCAAGTAATTAGTAGTGAAGGCCGTTTAATATGAAGTGAGTCTGAAATGTTCAAAGATAATCCATCAAAAAGAATGAGGTGACAATTAAATGTTTGTAACAAGTGTGTTGCTATGAATGAGAATATTAGTGCTGCAAACTCTGTATTCTATTAACATTATGCTATCATCTATGTTTTGGCAATGTATAACTAAAACTGGTAGTTCACCTGGTAGTTGTTTGATAAAGATTGCAGAGATCTTAGTACATTTAACAGTTTAAAACAGCAATGTAAAACAAAGTGGCTGAGTGGTATTAGCTCATTTTAATGGCATGCCGTAACACACCTCAGCGCAGCACAGACCTCATTTAGAGTGTCTCTATTAGGCGATGTACATCATTGATGGTGACCCAAGGCTGTGGGTATACAGTACAACATCTCAATGGCTGACAGTTTACCATAAATTAAAACACTAAATGAAAAGTATTGCCTATACCAAGGGTTCCCAAAGCTTTCAGCCCACAATACCCCAAAAAAGCAATGCCAGTGACTCCCAACCTCCACTATTCTTGGAGGTGGTTATAAATATTCAACATTGCATACCCAATAATAGGCCTATATAAAAATGACAATATTGGCAACACAAAAAAGTGAAACAAAATCATTGTCATTTATTAATTTGTTCATTATGATAGGCACAATGTTTACAGCAGAGGTCTATTCTTGATTTTATTTTGGTGACCCTCACTCTGAGATCAATCTGCATGTTCAGTTGTATTTATTTTTAATGTACATGAGTGCCATAAAAGTTTCAGAAAGTTTAACCTTGTGCCGTAAAATCAATCTGCTGCAGCTGACACTATTGTTGTGTCAATAATCTAAGGTTAACACCCCAGTGTTCGCAATCCAATGCGTAAAAAAAAAAAAAATAGAAATTGAATTTTATTTGTATGTTGTATTTTTTTTTTTGTATGTAACTATTAACTATTCTTATTTTAATCTCCTGTTGGTTATGGATAAAATAATTCTAATGACCTCCCAGGGGGGCCCGACCCCCACTTAGGGAACTGCTGGCCTACACTACCCTAAGAAAACCACCAAACTGATCCTAAATCAGCCAAATGTTTATTTATGTGTCCAACCAGTTTTAACCCATACAAACACATACAAAATCAGCAAATTTTCCACCACTGTAAACATTTTGATCACAACATGACCTTGTTCAGTGCTTGAAATGTTCTACAGGATCATAAATCAATGGCATAACCCAGAAAATCTACTTTTTTTCTTTTCCACTGCAGTACAAAACAAAACATAACACAGCGCAATTAAAGCGATTAAGAATTAATGACTCTGAAATGAATCCGATCCAATTATATTTCTCCATTTTCTCTCTAATAACGCTTACAAAATCATTGATCTGGACGTTTCATTTGGCTCTCTTAGCAGGGGGTCCACAGAGACTTTCTAGGAAGGAAAATAAGAAAGCACAGGGTTTCGGTTGTGGCACCAAGGCTGTTTTTACACATAACTGGAAATGTGACTAACGGTCTGAATCTGTAAATAAAACCATAGCTGTGGTGGTACAGACACTCTGTGTCGATGCAGAGAACGCCTGGCTGCCGTTCACACACTGACTAGTGTGCGGGTGGAGAGGAGGCCTGCCTTTCTCACATCCCCTGCCAGGTTTGTGTCTGCAAGCCTGCTGTCTCTCGTCTCGGCGTGCCTGCCCACAAACTTCTCCATTTCATTTTACCCCTCGCATTCTCTTCCCTCCCACACAGCAGGTTTATTTGCACGACCACTAGGGGGCGTTTCAATTCCTCAGCCTTGAACTTTAACACTAGAATCTGGCATCGTCGTTCAGAGACACTCGCGCCTGACAAACCATCAAAGCAAAGCCTTTTATCACCCTTTCGGAGATTAATTTGGGCTTGGGCTGCTGGATACCTTCGGGCGGCCATGTTGTCTGTTTTATTATGGTGCAACAGACGCAGCTAGGTGCTCAGGGCTTGACTTTACGAGCTAAGCGGCGCGCTTGTAACTCCCTGGATGTGTCTCTAAACAAATTATAATTACAGAGCGGCGGGCGACTGACTTCATAAGATACCATGACAAATAAGCGGCCGCTGAGCAAGCCAATCGAATCGCACCACCTGAATAGAGAGAGAGGACAGACCTCTGGAACATAGATTTAAAGCTTGGGACCCAATTGAAGTAATAACACTCACATCAAAGGCCGAAGAAAACAAATGTCTCTCTGGTCCCCTAAGCCGGTATACCAACAATGCATCATTTGTGACAGCCAATCAGAAGTGGCCGCTCTTCCCTCGCGCTGCTTCCGAAGTTGTGTCACTGTTGTCTCTGGCTGTGAGATGATTAATTGGTTGATTAACCCTGAGGACCGGTTGCTCACAGTTTATATATAATAAGTCATCTTCCCTTCTGTCTGTCAGGACAGAGAGGTAAACATACATTTTAGCAATAGAAATTAAATAGTATCAGGATGTTTGTGGATATCTTTAATTCTCCCCATCCTGTTTTTGAATACATGCACAATATTTCTCTCTACCACACTCAATATTTGCAGTCAGATGATAAAAGATGAAAAAGCACAATGCAGTCTGACAAGGTTATGGGCAACAGCGAGTAATGAGAGAAAGAGAGAAGCTGTGCAATTCATCATTTATCAGTACAGAGCGTTCACTCCCTCCCTTTCTATCACACTCCAAACTTTACTTTCTCTCTCTGCTCTTTCATATCGGTTTCTCACTCTATTAAAAGATGGGCTAATTAATTTTTACTGAAGAAAAAAATAAAAACAGGACTGAGGCACTTCCACACAGACCTACATATAATATGACCTTGATAGTAGCTTTTTAATCACATTATGTAATTGTTAATTAATGTCAACAAAGCCCTCTATAGGTTGTGAGAGTTGATCTAAGAAGAGTCTGTAGATTAAGGTGTTATCTTGAAATGTCGGATGTATTAGAACTATTACTTTCTACGGCAACCAATTAAATGGGGGCTGCACTGTTAGCACAAACAAGTACACAACAAGAAAACAAATTGGAATTACTCAGATAGAAAAAATCATAACTATGTTTACACTGTGAGAATAACTGAAAAGTAAAAAGATTGAAATGCAGTACAAGTATAAAGTATAAATACAGCAGACAATATAGAGCACAGGTGTCAATTCCAGTTCCTGGAGGGCCGCAGCTCTGCACAATTTAGTTCCAACCCTGCTCCAACACACTTACCTGTAGGTTTCAAACACACGTGAAGGACTCAATTAGTTTGATCATGTGTGTTTAATTAGGGTTAGAACTAAATTGTGCAGAGCTGCGGCCCTCCAGGAACTGGAATTGACACCTGTGATATAGAGTTTCAGAGTAAATTTCCAGATAAAAGATATCAAATTGCAAAATATATTTCAAGACATAAATAATAACTGGGTCATTGCAGTTGCAAGGGATTGAGTTGCATTTGTCAGAAACAAAAAGTCTAAATTATGAAAACAAAACAAATAATGGAAAGCTGCATACTGTAAACATTGAGAGATATAATGAGCGTTTGAGATAAAAATGTAAAACTGCAGGAAATACAGTTTCAATTGTGATATACAAATTCAGAATTATGAAAAACAGTTTACATTACTCACTGAAATATAAAGTAATTTTTAGATGTAATTAATGGCTAAGAGTTACAAGAAAAAAGTTGCAAGTCTTACATATAAACTTAGAACATAACTGGAAGATATGGTACAATATTTCAATATTTTATGGATTTTTACTAATAAACTGTGGCATTTCATACCATTCATTCATTTCCAATTCGCCTTTATTAATCTGGAGTCGCCACAGCAGAATGAACCGCCAACTTATCCAGCATATGTTTTATGCAGCGGATGCCCTTCCAGCTGCAACCCATCTCTGGGAAACATCCATACACATCCATTCACACTCATACACTACGGACAATTTAGCTTACCCAATTCACCTATACCGCATGTCTTTGGACTTGTGTGGGAAACTGGAGCACCCGGAGGAAACCCACGCCAACACGGGGAGAACATGCAAACTCCACACAGAAACACCAACTGACCCAGCCGAGGCTCGAACCAGCGACCTTCTTGCTGTGAGGCGAACGTGCTATCCACTGCGCCACCGTGAGGCCCCCATTTCATACTTTTTAAAAACTAATTTACATAAGACAAAATAAGTAGACAGAACTTTAGAAAACACAATGCAAAAATCCTGTATCTAGATGCAGTTAACACAATCATACAGGTCTTGTTTAGACCCAGAACACTTCATGAGAATAAACTACAGCAGTAGGGTATGAATGGATAACCAAATCCAAATGCTTGTAAATATATTATTACTTGGAACGGATACAGTAACCTCTGATGGAAAAAAAAAAAAAAAAACTCTTTGAATAAGCCTCTAAACCTCACACTGCTTGTAAAAGCAGATGTACAGCACAGAGCACTTGGAAAGAGCTCATAATAAAAGCCGACAAGACAGGTTCCTGACTCTCTTCAACCTCGGACATGCGATAAGTCCAGCCAGTAAGGATGTCAGAGCCCCAATGGCTTCACTAACCCCTGGAGTCAAGCTCCTGTCTGTCACCCAGAACACCTACCCAACGCTGCCTGCCAAGTGGAGTCCACTAAGCTCAGATAAAGCCCAATTAATTTCCATCACATTGTCCTTAATAGCACAATCACATTGAGTCTGTCTTGTTTTACAGTAGGTTTTTCTCTTGTTTAAATTCAGCCATTCGAACACCAACTGATGCATTCATGTTTTTTTAACATGTTGACAACTCCCACTCATCAACGGAGTGTTAGTTTGAGCCGTTAGACCATTAGACTTAAAACCCATTCTTCATTTGCTTGTATGTGATCACACTACACTGTAAAAAATATATCTGTAAGTTAGCAGTTTTCCATATTTTGTAATTTATATATTTTACTTTTTTTTTTATTTGTGCCTGTTTTATTTTTGCTTCTCCATAAAGTTGGTCAGCAGCAGGAAGCATGAAGTGCTCTAAATCATCCTGGTATACAGCTGCGTTGACCTTGGACCTCAGAAGACACAGTGGAGTAACACCAGCAGATGACATGGCACCCTAAACCATTACTGACTGTGGAAACTTTACACTGGACCTCAAGCAACGTGGATTGTTTGCCTCCCCTCTCTTCCTCCAGACTCCGGGAACCTGATTTAAAAAAGGAAATGCAAAATTTACTTTCATCAGAGAACATAACTTTGGAGCACTCAGCAGCAGTCTAGTCTTTAGTCCAGGCGAGATGCTTCAGATGCTGTCTGTTGTTTAATAATACGACAGCTGAAATCCATGTCTTGCATATGTCTGTGCATAGTCTGTGCATAGTGGTTCTTGAAATTGCAAGAAATGAAGTGGCACTCGTGAGATATAAAGTTCGAATGTGAGAGAGTCAGAATTAGGAGAAACTAAATTACAAAACCTCCCAATTGAAAGTCCTATGTCAAGATAGAAATAAGATTGAGATATCCAATTGCAAGAAATAAAGTCATAATTGCCAGAAATGAATTCACAGATGCGATATATAAAATCAGAACGATTTCAGAATTACATTTGCAAGATGCATTTTTCTTCCTCTATTTTCATAGTAAACACACACTGATGCATTCATGTTTTTTTGATGGTGTTGACAACTCCCACTTATCAGCGAATGTTAGTTTGAGCCGTAAGACCATTAGACTGAAAATCCATACTCGATTTGCTTGATTGTGATCACGCCAGCTCTCATCCATTCATGCATTTGTCCTTTGTGAGACCCAAGCAGTGCAGCGAAATGTGTTTATCTTTACCCAGTGGTGCAGCAGAATCAGAGAAGACTTTTCTCATTCCAGCGGAGGCCCCCAGTCGCTCAGTCTATGACCACTGTCAGATCTGTCTCTGTGATGTCCTTTAGAGGCAGAAAAACATGACCTTTGTGTGGGAGCATCTTTATTTGTTAGCTGTCTTTCAATACCAACAAGAAAGGTCAGAGCAGAGAGCTTTAAAGCATGTCTACAGTTATGAGAAGCACGGAGCCAAGGTTTAAGAGTCAACTTCATCTTTGACCCTTATCAGTATATTTGCTAAAAAAAAATGGATGGATGGCCCTTTAGGAGACTTGAAGAGAAAGCATCAGTTTTAATAAGATGTACTATTATGTTCCAACTATTTTTAAAGGTGACCTATGTAAAAGATGTAAAATAAGTCTCTGATGTCCCTAGAGTGTGTATGTGACCTTTCATACCCCACAAATAAAGTTTTATACCTCTTTGAAACTGCTACTTTTAAGCTTTGATCCACATTGTGCCATTTTGGTGACTGTCGCTTTAAATTCAAATGAGATTGTGCACTTTTTAAAAGGAGGTGGAGCTATAAATGCCTATATGTCAGCATAGTGGCAGATTTAAAACAGTCCAGTTCAAAACAAAAAAGTCCTATGCTAATGAGGGAGAGGTTGTCAATAATGGGCGGGGCTTTCCCGCTTCAATGACATGTACAAAGGCAGAATGTCAATCAAAGTGTTTCTCCTTGTTTTTGTTAAGTGTGACTATATTAAAAAATATATATTCTTTTTTACCATTAGAAGCTGGCTATAATCACACACTGTCTCCACACAACTGTGTTTAGACTTATGAAAGTGATTTTTGCATAATAGGTTTAAGTGCCTTTAAGTGCCAATTTGGCTATTTCAGATATGACCTTTCATACAGTGTTTGAGGATGTAGCTGTTATTGAATGTAAAGGTTCACAAAGTTTTAAAGAACAAAGTTAAATATTAAGAAATAACAATGCAGATTCAGTCAGATGTAGATGCAGAATTATGAGAAACAAAAAGTCTAAATTACATTAAAAAAACTGAAATTCCCAATACAAAGTTACAAAGAGATTTTAACAACAATTAAGAGCAATAAAAATCCAAGTGTGAGCTATAAAGTTGTAATTGTGGGATATATAAGGAAATTAAATCTAAAAGACAGAACTTATTAACTCACTACAAAGTCTTTTTTTTTTCACAATACAAAAAAACTGTGAAAGCAATTTCAATAAATAAAAGACATAACTGCAAGTAATAATGTTGGAATTATGAGATATAAAGTCAGAACGATGAGAAATTAATTCTAAATGACAGAAATATTCATTATACATGCATATTTTGAGGATCTAAATAGCAAATATCAGATGAAGTATAACGTTGCAATTGTAAGACAAAGTCACAACAGCAAAAAAAAAAATTACAATTGTGAGACAAAGTCAGAATGATGTGTAAATTACAGACATTTGAAATAGTAGCTAAAGTAGTAATAGTTTATGTATTTACTTCAAACAATTGACTTCAAACATTATTTGACCCATTATCTTTAGTTTGTACATTGTTTTATATATCATTTATTTTGGTGGCATTTTGGCAAGAAGCCCTCATTAATTTCCCACCCTGATGGACACACATTTCTGAACGCTGATGTAGAGAATGCTGATGTGTACTGTATCCTTGTCATTTTGTGAAAAAGCAAAAGCATGCTGATAAACAAGGCAAAGGCTTGCATGAATGCCAAAGATTTCTAAGTAATCCTTAATTTCAAAATTGCATGGTGTATTGTTTTCTTAAGGGCAAATTGTGACATAAACTTGCAAAAATAACAGATACAAACAAATGCAACACGACTAGTGCAGTTCAATGGGTAAAACAAATTAATTCTGAGCCTTTGTTGTGAGTCAGAACATACAGCAGCAATGCTAAGTGTCACTGCTGAATTATTATATTTTTTAATTAATGTTATGCACGTGTTTGTTTATGTATTATTTTTTATTTTTAATTGTCACATTTGTGTTTTCATTTTTACTGTTATTACTTATTGCTTGGTCTATTAAATGTCTAAATCCTTTTTTGTTGCAGTGTTAATTGAACTTATTTTAGAACACCAGGTTAAAACTAAATTACAATGAGAGATATGGAAACTAACAGATTTATTTTTTTACATTTTAATAAGCTGGTACAATTCACGATCAGATTTTACATGCTCAATCTTTTGGAATGAATGAATGAATAAAAATAGATAAAAAACATATTGAGACCCTGCTCGCTGCAGAGCCACTTGGGCTCCAATGAGGGGGAGCTTGAGCTCCAGCTCCTCCTCCTATAAGCTGTTTTAATGCGTAACCCCTAACCCCAACCCCCAGTGACATCACTTGTAGAAGAAGTGCAAGCAAGGAGGAGCTGGAGCTCAAGTTTCCCCTTGCTGGAGCTCAGCTCTGCCCAAGTGGCTCTGCAGTGAGTACCACTTGGAAATATTCAGCAAAACCAGTGTAGTTTGATTCACAATTTAAATTAAATTAATTAAATTAGATAAAAAATATTTAGCATAACCAGTGTAGTCTGATTCACAATTGAAATAAATTATTTTAATAACACTGCAATTCACAACCAAATGGCTTTTATGTGCTCATTGGCATGAATGAATGAGTGAATGAATGAATGAACGAAATTAGATAAAAAATATTTAGCACAACCAGTGTAGTCTGATTCTCAATTTAAATAAATGATTTTAATAGCACTGCAATTCACAACCAAATATTTTTTATGTGCACATTTGCATAAATAAATGAATGAATGAAATTAGATCAAAAATATTTAGCACAACATGTGTAGTCTGATTCAAAATTGAAACAAATTATTTTAATAACACTGTAATTCACAATCAAATAACTTTCATGTGCTCATTGGCATGAGTGAATGAATGAATGAATGAATGAATGAATGAATGAATGAATGAATGA
>CAIGQW010055024.1:17343526-17364612 GCA_903798125.1 Danio choprae | reverse complement strand
TCACAGCCTGTAATATTAGTTGTATTTATTAGTTGAATCACTGCATGTACAGTATAAGGTCAGCATCTTATCTATATTGCAGAGGAAAAAGCACCGTTTAGCACTGAAATGTGTTGAATTATAATGCAATTTACATAAACATAAAAAGATTCATAAATATTGCTGAAATCAGTAATTACTGAGCCCATGTTAAGAATTAATTCATAACAATTAATTACAACTACATAGAGTTGTAATATGATATAGATTAATATTCAAGATTGCAATATCAGTATTCTTTCCATTTTTGCCAGCTGTAATTCAGCATGAATGTAAAAATAACAAAAAAAAATTATTTTGATCTACAGTATGCCTATGAAATATATAACATATGTGTAATCAATAATTTTTAAACGACAGTGACAAAGTATAGCATTTTTTGTGATCCATTTGCGATTCATCAGATTAGATTACTTATTTATTTATTTGTTTGTTTATCTTCAATTCAATTCTATTCAAGTTTATTTATATAGCACTTTTTACAATGTAGATTGTGTCAAAGCAGCTTAACATGTTCTAGTAAAGTCCAGATTTCAGAGGTGAAGTTCAGTTTAGTTCAGTTCAGTGTGGTTTAGGTCTCACTGCTGAATGTTCAAACACTAAGGAGCAAATCCACCAAAGCGCAGCTCCACAAGTCCCGATCAGAGCAAGCCAGTGGCAACAGTGGCGAGGAAAAAGACTTCACCAATTGACAAAGTGAAGGGAAAAAAAAACTCGAGAGAAACCAGGCTCTGTTGGGCACGATCATTATTCTTTTGGCCAAACTTCCTGTGTGGAGCTGCAGTCTAGGCAGCGGAGGCTGGAGAAGCTGGACGGGAGGTCAGGCTGGGCCACAGGATCAAGTGTAGACTTGTTTGTCACTGTGGCCTTTCAGGAATCAGTCTCATGCACTCCATTCCTCCATGGCCACCACAGCATCAGCTCAGGATACGGTCTGGGCCTGGTTATCTATTTATTTTAAGCGTTGGTACAATTGTAAATCATTATTTTTGACAACTTATAGACATACACATACACTCCATGCAAGATGATGCAACAGGAAATATACAGCAGATGTGAATGTTGTTCAAATGCTGTTCAGTTCTCATAAAAAATGCCTTTGGCAACACAACAAGGATGCTATTTTCTCATGTGCCAAGGCACAAAGAATAAAAACTGCCAAATAGACAGCAGAGCCTTTATGGCAGCGACAAAATAAGAGAAATTGTAATGTTTTTGCTTTTTACAAATCTAAATAAAAATAAATAAAGCGTCGCAAAAACTTGCTTCTGCTTGCTTTCTCATCCAAAAAAGTTACATTTAATTTCCGATTCCAAAAATCAGCTCCAGCGTGCGGTAAATACGGTCATTCTTCATTGCCTTTTACGAGCCTGGGTAAATGAAATTGATAGGCAGCGCTGTGCACAGAGCTTTATAGACACACATCTTTTATGTTGTTTTCAGCTTAAATTAGGGGGGAAGCGACACTAACGGACACGCGTCAGAGAGAGAGAGAACAGCAGGAGCGAGAAAGCCAAGGTTCAGCTCTGCAGCCAGTGTCTAATTAAAGCCTCAGCTGTCATAAAACTCAAAGTTAACTTTTCTGATCAAAAACCGCAGCAACGTGAACATGCATTTGTGATAAATATGAATCAGATGCGACGCTGCTGGTGCTTTCTCCAGCGCTGAGAGTCTGTCTGTGTGTTGGCTGCCTTTGTAGAGTGAGCTGAATGGTGCTTTGTGATGTGAGGGCAATTGCAGCCAGTCAGGCTGAAACTGCACCAGTGATTAGGAAAATTGAGTTTTTCAGAGCCACTGGGCCTTTTGAATCAAACTCTGCGAGATGCCGCTCTCGGGAGCCTTCCCTGCAAAAAAAAAAGACACACTCGCTTTCTGCAGATATTTCTGGATCCAGGTGGTACTTTCAGTCAAATTAATATGTTAATCTGTTATGTCAATTCTGTGAATGGAGGCTCATTTCCTGAAAAAAAGAGAGAGGAAACTCTTGCATAAGTGATTGTGAAGTTGTTATTAGAGTGGAAATCTACTGCTGTCGTCGGAGCAGAATGTACCCTAAGGGAGTTGGCATTGAAAGATGTAAAATTCAACAGCGAGCGTTAAGTAAGTCCACCTGTTAAAGTTTTCATTTTTCACACAGACTGAGCGGGAGTTCGTTTGGAATCAATCTCACCCACTTATAGCGATTTTCATCTGTATCATTTTATTTCTTTTTTTTAATGTAACTATATGCATATGCATCCACAAAATCTGTGTTGAGTACAACTTGCATAAACTAAGATCAAGGTAATGTAATATAAAAAGTAACAGTAAGTGTCTAAAATACATATTTTAGTTATTAAAAAAAAATTATAATAAAATAAAATAAAATAAAAATAAATCAAGAATTTTAATATTATGGAGGGGGGTTCAAAAAGAACAATTTGTAGAAGATGACATTATAAAATTAATTAATGTAATGTGTATTTATATAGCGCATTTATCTTGTACACCCAAAGCGCTTCACAGTCATGAGAGGGTCTATACACATCACCACTGGCATGCAGCGTCCACTTGAATGTTGTGACGGCACCACAGGAGACGTTCACCACACACCAACTATTGGTGGAGTAGAGACAGTGAAAGAGCCAATTCAGAGAATTTTGAATTTTGAAATGCAAACAATTTGATCAATATCTTAATCATTTGAATGGGTTATGTATAATCATTCGACTAATATATAGATAAATAATGTAGAATAAAGGTAGAAATGAAAAAATAATCAAAATTTGAAAAGTTTGTGTAATTAATCTGTATAATTTAAAGAAAATTTGAATAAGAAAAACTAGAATGTGAAATTTTTTTTTTAAATATGGATAGTTTAAAGAATGAAGAACAATCATTTCAATGAAAATTCTGAAGAATAATCTAAAGAATTGCAAGGCTGTAAATAATAATAAATAATATGAAAAAGTAGAATTTATATGAGTTGAATTTGAATCTTAATAAATAAATCAACAAATAAATAAATAAATAAATAAATAAATAAATAAATAAATAAAATTTGAAGAATAACCTTAAGAAGTTGAAGAATATAGAATGAAATATTTAGAAACCCGCAAGCCAAAAGCAAAAGAAAATGCTTCAAATGTCATTTGCTCGTCTGTTTGGCTGTGGCAGTGCTAAATAGGCTGTATTTTCTGACTGATGGATCTGTTCTGTCTCCTGACACCTTATGGACTTGTAATGTGTACGACACACCCTTTTATTGGCCGAAAGATTTATTAGCGCTCTACACCTGGCTTGAGAAAAGAAGGTGATGCTGTACTAATGTGCCAGTGTGTGTTGACACATGGGCCTTGTCCTTGTATTTGCTGCAGTGTGTTTTATTTCACAGCTGTTGACATTCGTGCATTGTGAGCTGTGTATGTTTGTGTGCTTGTGAAATGAAACCTGTGCATCATTTCTCTCCCTTTCTCCTTTTCCCCTTTGTTTACCTTAAAATGCAGTGAGCAGTTTCAGTTATGAATGAGTCCATCAGGGAGGAGCAATATAGAAAGTATCATGATACTTTGTGTTGTTTTGTATTGTTATTTACTTATTTATTTATTTATTGCAGTAATGATATTGATTATGATAATTTGCATGTATTTAATGTTTTACAAAAGTCTTGTATCTAAGAAGTAAAGATAAATAACTAAAAGTATTTAGATAGTTCACCCCAAAAAAGGAAATTCTGACATAATTCATTCACCCTTTACTTGCTTCAACCCTTTTCTTTCTTCTGTTGAACACCAAATAAGATATTTTGAAAAATGTTGGAAACCTGTAACCTGTTCTATAGTATATTGCTTCTATGGAAGTCAATGGTTACAGGTTTTTCAAGATATCTTCTATAAGTAGTTGGGTAATTAGTGAGTAACTTTTCATTTTTGAGTGAACTATCCCTTTATTTTTTAAACCAAAAATGGCTATTGTGAACAAACACAAAATGTATTATATCATTTTCATTCATACTGGAAGCTAGAGGGCGCCCTCGCACAAACTTTACATATGTATTACAGAAGTAAAGACATATGCTGCATCCCAATTCGCATACTATCCATCTTAATACTATTTGAAAATAGAATTAGTATGTGCCAAATCGTAGAATGTCGAAAAGAGTATGCCAAAGGTTCCCGGATGGTTTACTATTTCCAGTAAAAATTTGAAGTGTGGATCCATCCATACTCTAACCGCTGATATTGCCCACAATACACTGCACGTTGGACGGTAATTCGATTAGAATTACAAACATGGGTGAAAAGTGTAAATAAACTACAAACATGATGGACGTGAGTGGGCTTCGGTAAAGATGTTTGTATGACTGATAATATTTAGCCAACTGGAAAATATTGAAATCGCGATTTCTGTGTTATATTTCATCTGCAACAACTGAACTTATTTAAAGACGAGTTTGGATATTAACGTCAGAGTGCATAATTATCCAAAGACCTGAGGAGATTTCTCTGCATAAAAAGGCTCGTGAATGTGGGAGATTATCCTGCTACTGCTGCTTCTCCAATAAGGTAGGAAATTAAATATAACAGAAATGTGGATGATGTGTGGATGATTGACAGGGCTCAAAACAAAGCAACACAATGATCTGGTAACGAAGAAGTATGTCCTAAAGCTTGCATACTCTTTTGTGAAGGAAAAATATATACTTCTGAGTGTGTAACAGAAAAGTACATACTTTTTTGAGGGCGTAGTATAACACCTGTCTTTGGGAATGTTTGCTCATTCCTCTTTGCAGTACCTCTCAAGCTCTATCAGGTTGGATGGGAAGTGATGTTGTACAGCCATTTTCAGATCTCTCCAGAGTTGTTCAATAGGATTTAGCTCTGGGCTCTGCCTGGGCCTCTCAAGGACATTCACAGAGTTGTTGTGAAGCCACTCCATTGACATTTTGGCGGTGTGCTTTGGGTCATTGTCCTGCTGGAAGATGATCCGTCACCCCAGTCTGAAGTCAAGAGCACTCTGAAGCAGGTTTTCATTCTGGATGTCTCTGTACATTGCTGCATTCATCTTTCCCTCTATCCTGACTAGTCTTCCAGTTCCTGCTGCTGAAAAACATCCCCACAGCATGATACTGCCACCGCCATGCTTCACTGTAGGGATGGTATTAGCCTGGTGATGAGCAGTGCCTGGTTTTCTCCAAACGTAACGCCTGGCATTCACTCCATTCAGACCTAATAATTTTGTTTCTTATGGTCTGAGAGTCCTTCAGATGCCTTTTGGCAAATTCCAGATGGGCTGCTATGTGCCCTTTACTAAGGAGTGGCTTCCGTCTGGCCCCTCTACCATACAGGCCTGATTGGTGGATTGCTGCACAGATGGTTGTCCTTCTGTAAGGTTCTTCTCTGTCCACAGAAGAACGCTGGAGCTCAGACAGAGTGACCATCGGGTTATTGATGACCTCCCTGACTAAGGACCTTCTCCCCCGATCACTCAGCTTAGATGGCTGGCCTTCCTGGTGCTTCCAAACATCTTCCACTGATGGATGATGGAGGCCACTGTGCTCATTGGAACTTTTCGAGCAGCAGAAATTTTTCTGTAACTTTCCCCAGCCTTCTGCCTCGAGACAATCCAGTCTCGGAGGTCTACAGACAATTCCTTTGACTTCATGCTTGGTTTGTGCTTTGGCATACACTGTCAATCCTGGGACCTTATATAGACAGGTGTAGCCTTCTCAAATCATGTCCAATCAACTGAATTTACCACAGGTGAACTCCAATTAAGCTGCTGAAACATCTCAAGAATGATCAGTGGAAACAGAATGTACCTGAGCTCAATTTAGAGCTTCACGGCAAAGGCTGTGAATACTTATGTACATGTGATTTTTCAAGTTTTTTATTTTTAATAAATTTGCAACAATTTCAAAAAAAATAATTCACATTGTCATTATAGGGTATTGTGTGTAGAATATTGAGGAAATAAATGAATTTAATCCATTTTGGAATAAGGCTGTAACATAAAAAAGTGAAGCCCTATGAGTACTTTCCAGATGCACTGTACAGTATGTTGTTCTCTGATAATAACTGATTAAGCTAACAAGACATATGAATCATGAATCTATGAATCATCTTGACTGTTAGTGAATATATTAATGTAGCCTATATATGCTTATCTTAGCTTATCAGTCACGCTGCTGTTCTTTACTGTTTGGTGCCATCTTGTAGAGGTAGAGGAATAAAAGTAAAAAAGGAAAGCAGCCATGTAATAAGTGGGATAATGCACATCTAGCCAGTTGTTTTTGCAGAATAAAGTCCTGCGGTCTTATACAGTCTGTAGGCTTTATGTTAGGTATAAAATACATCCAGGAGATTGTTATTGAACAATAAAACCTGACAGGCTTATCGGAAGACCGATGCAAAGTAGTGCTTTATTCTGTGAAAACAGCCGTCCTATATGTACTTTATCCTGCTTATTACACAGCTACTTGCCACAAAACATAAAGAAATAGATACAAAACATTGTTCTGAGCCATAATAGATTATTTGTAACTTAAATACAAAGCTGAAGAAGCAAAAACAGTATAGGAGTATACACTAAGTTGCTCATTATTTGGTCACAAGATGGTGCCAAACTGTCAAAATTGCAAAGCTGACAGAAACGAAACTGGCTGAACAAAGCAAAGACTATCTACATACTATTAACACACAAGACAAAAAGTAAAAAAATAAATTAAAAAAGTGACATGACAAACAAGCAGATACATATGAATCTGGATGTACGTTTATGGAGTTGAACTCATTCACTGATGGTCAAGGTGATTACTTTGCAGTTGTTATCTTGGAAAAACATACCTTGGACTGTCCTACTGACCAAACAGAATTGTGTATTCCAGACAGCAATTTAATAATCTACAATATCAACTGGCTGGATGTACATAATTCCTTACATACTATATTTATAATGCAAATCAACATAGATTTATCACTGCATAGAATACTATAAAATCCTATGATGTCTTCCTCATTCTGTGACATGAAACTATGTCTGTTCACAAAAAGAAGTAAAAGGGATTCAATAAATATTTGTAAGCAAGGCAGTTTACACCTGATAAAATGTATTGCCCACTTGTACGTAGTACTGTAAGACACTCTTCATTGTGCAGACCTTTTTTTCTGTAAATATACAGCATTGATCAAACCAGTTCCAGGTTATATGTTGTATAATGATTACTATGAGAATACTAATTATTAGCGTTATTATTAATATTTTTTACCAGTATATTGCAAACAATAAGATATCCGCCATTCCAAGTCCAGACCTTCCAGTGCAAACATGCTTGACTAGCTAGCACTTGTACATTGAATCATGTAAATACATTGTGTTGTGTGATCAAACATCGAATGCACTATTAATATAAATTAACGTTCTGCCCTCCTCCTTCCCCTCCTCTCCTTCTCCAAGGTCACACACTTGTTTTATCGCACGGCTGCTGACAGCTGCAATTTAATTGTGACCGAGAGTAACATATACCCTATTTTAGGGAGCAGGACAGAAAGAGACCTTGAAAACATCCCCTCGACTCGCTTAAATCTCATCTTCTCTATCACCTCCGCTGGTTTATCCCCAGCAAAGCCTCAATAATGATAAATGAGCACAACATCATAAAATCTTACGTCTTACTTGATATTGTACAGGTCTTTGGGTGCTTGTGAGGTACATATAGAGGGTCGAGTGTGAATGTCAGACGCTTGGTAGGTGCTTTTTTTAATCTGTATCCTGTGTCTTGCGTTTAGCTTTACTTTGTAATAAGAAGAAGAAGAAGAAGAAGAAGAAGAAGAAGAAGAAGAAGAAGAAGAAGAACAACAACAACAACAACAACAACAAGAACAAGAAGAACAAGAAGAACAAGAAGAAGAAGAAGAAGAAGAAGAAGAAGAAGAAATTGTTTAAAACATTTATAACACATTTTGTTTAGTAGTCTAAAATGTTAAATAATAATAACAAAAACAACAACAACAACAACAACAACAACAACAACAATAATAGTAATAATTATTATTATTAGTAGTATTTATTATAACAGTTTTTACATTTATAAATTACTCAAAAGATAAAAATAAAATGTACACAAACAAACCAATAAATAGTAGTGCTACTACTACTACTACTACTACTACTACTACTACTACTAGTAATAATAATAATAATAATAATAATAATAATAATAATAATAATAATAATAATAATAATAATATTTAAAAGTATTTATTATAACATATTTAGGCTTATTTTTTTAAATTAGCCAAACAAAATTATATAATGTACACAAACAAACAAATAAATAGTAGTATAAAATGTTTATTATTATTATTATTATTATTATTATTATTATTATTATTATTATTATTATTATTATTACTATTATTAGTAGTATTAGTAGTAGTAGTAGTAATATTAGTAGCAGTATTATTATTTAACATTTTATATTACTATTTATTTGTTTGTGTACATTTTTTATTGACTATTTTATAAAAAATAATGTTTTAAAAAAATAATATGAATTGTTGTTGTTGTTGTTGTTGTTGTTGTTGTTGATGATGATAATAATAATAATAATAATAATAATATGAATAATCATCATCATCATCAACATCATCATCATTTTGGCTTAATTTATAAATTAGCCAAACAAAATTATAAAAAAGTTACACAAACAAATGAATAAGTAGTCTAAAATGTTAAATAATAATAATAATAATAATAATAATAATAACAATAACAATAACAATAATAATAATAATAATAATAATAATTATTATTATTATTATTATTATTATTATTATTATTATTATTTTATTATGTTATTTTTATTTTTTATTTAACATCTTAGACTACTTAGTTTGTATGTGTACCTTTTTATAATTTTGTTTGGATAATTATTACTATTATTGTTATTATTATTATTATTATTATTATTATTATTATTATTATTATTATTATTATTATTATTATTATTATTATATTATTATTATTATTATTATAAACCATGTATTTGAACAATGTTGATTATTGTAAAAATGTTCAACCTAGGTCCTACAAATGACAGACAACATGTAATAAAAATGTATATTATCCTCAGAGGGAAATCTTTGATGAGGGCAGCATCATGCTGAGGACATAATCAAAAATAGATGCGTCACATTACAGTTACATGCCTTAATGCTTCCGCTGAGCCTTGAGCTCATGAGACTACAACCAAATTATTTTGTGTATATTTTACAAGAGGAAAGAGACATGCAAAATGAGTTTATTTTTGTCATACGAGCTGGCATAAATGCAATCCTTGGGCCAATTTCCACAAGTCCCTCCCTTGCTGTTGGAAGTGACTGAGGAAAATTGTATCTTAAGATTGCATTTTGCATCAACAGGTGCTCGACACATATCATGGGGCTTTCTTCCTGATTGAACCCGGGTTCTGTTATGTTTCCTTGCAATGCAGGAACAATCTCAAGTGCCTGTTTTGCTGGACATACAGGAAAGCAAGAATATCAATCTCATTTAAGCCTTGAGGAATATATACATGCAAATGTAAAAGCCATAGGAAGATGGTGTAACATTACATGCACATGTCCTGAATTTTCAAGCAATAATGCATTTCCCAATGCATAAGTATACTTTATTACATTCCTTGTTTATGCTTTTTAAGATGCTCAAGAAAATATGTGCATCGATTAAAATGGACAACTAATTATAATTAAAAGCATATTAATCAATTAAATGGTTTGACACAGCAAGAGCGCATCTCAGCTAGAGGAGTGTTTGTGCGCACGCATAATTAATCACATATGTCATACTTGTTTATTTTGCTTTGAATAAGTTGAGTTGATAAGTTGAAAAGGAGTTTGGCGTTAATGGGGGAAAAAAAAACATCCATATTTCTTTAGGGCATTAAATGCACGAGAGAAATAAAGAAATAATTCTGCTTTTGATGTGCCTTTCTTGAAGTTATTTTTTTACCTGCCATTCAGCATGATCCAGAGACTTAAAGAAAGCGCAGATGTGTGTGTGTTTTTTTCATATGCCTAATTGTTTAATTAAAAGCACAATTCAAAACAAAAAAAGGAATATAGATGCCATGCGTAATCATCCCCCATAGAAAAACATATCTGTGTATAGGAATTATCTGGCTTTGTGCTTAAAGCTAACACCACCCCCCCCCCCCCCCCCCCTTGCATTTGTGTTTTGCAAACAACGCAATGAGGCATGATTTCTGTTCTTTGTTTTGCAAACGTTCGTTTCAGTTTTTCGTCAATTTCTCATCTCTTGCATACTTGTTAACCATAGTTTTCCTTCTGGTTTTTCAGTGTATATGAAATCTCTGTCTTTGAGCTTAAAGGAGAGTTGGCTTTTTATTTTCCTCCTTGCAAATTATGCAATCAGATTTGATTTCTGTTCTTTGTTTTGTGCATATTCTCTTGAATTTCTTGTCAAGGCCTCTTGACTTTGTTTAGTATAAGGTTGTAAATGAGCGGCTTTATAGGTTGATAATTTCTACTACAGGAAAGCTTGAGATAATGCTATAAAGAGCATGACTGACAGTGACGTGAACTGAATTAGAGCAAATGTGAGATTGATGTGTGAACTCTCAGTGTTTGTACAATAACTATGAGCTTTTACACAATGGAGAAATTAAGATTGAATTTCAAAGCTAAAAAAAACCTGAGCAATGGTAGGCTCAGTAGAAGAAGAGCTGGGTTGAACTGGGACAAATGGACAGATGGACAGACAGACAGATGGACGGACGGACGGACGGATGAATGGACAGATGAATGAAGAGGAATGGATGGATGGAATGATTGGGATGGATGGACAAACAAGATGGAAGGACAGACGGGTGAAAGAATGATTGGGATTGATGGATGGATGGACGGACGGAGGAAAGAAGGGTGGAAGGGTGGAAGGAGAGAAAAATGGATGGATGGATGGATGGATGGATGGACTGGGATGTTTTGGAATGGATGGATGGATGGATGGATGGATGGATGGATGGATGGATGGATGGACGGACAGAGGAAAGAAGGGTGGAAGGAGAGACAAATGAATGGATGGATGGACTGGAATGTTTTGAGATGGATGGATGGATGAACTGGAATGTTTTGGGATGGATGGATGGATGGACTGCAATGTTTTGGGATGAATGAACTGGAATGTTTTTGGATCGACAGATGAATGGACAGACATATTGATGAACAAATAGACTGATGAATGGAGAGTGATTGACTTGCAGGGATGGATAGACTGGAAGGAAGGAAGGAAGGAAGGAAGGAAGGAAGGAAGGAAGGAAGGAAGGAAGGAAGGAAGGAAGGACGGATGAAAAGAATAATTGGAATTTATGGATGAAGTAACAAACTGGTTGTGATTGATAAATTAATGGACTAGCATGATTAGGACGGAAAGTTAGAGTCAGGAGCAGATGGATGAATGAATGAACGAATGAACGGATGAACGAATAAATGAATGAACGAATGAATGAATGAACGAACGGATGGATGATTGGAACTTATCAAGGACAGATAGATGGACAGAGAGAGATGGATGGATGGATGGATGGATGGATGGATAGATAGATAACAGACTAGTTGTGATGGATAAATTCATGGACTAGGATGATTCAAGATGGAAGGTTAGAGTCAGGGGGAATGATGAATGAATTGGGATAGATTGAGGGATGCAGGGATGAATTCTACTGTGTTGTTCACCAAACCTCAATCAATTCACCAGACAGAATCAGCAGCACCACAACCCATCACTCTACAGAATCAAGAGAACAAGCCATACAACACAACCAGTGTAACCAGATTCCCAAAGAACTTCATCTTTGGGACATTTCTTGATGCCAATGAATCAAAACAGACAACAAAAATACTATAGTCTGATTCTACAACCAATGATTCTTATACATCTAATTTAGTTTTTTTTTTTAGCAAACCTAAAACATATTGCGTCAAGGCACCATACAATGGTTTTAAAATGGCATCATTTTGTTTGTTTGTTTGTTTGTTTAGTGTTCAAGGCTAATGAGTTAACATGCTTTAATTATTAATAATAATAATAATAATAATAATAATAATAATAATAATAATAATCTATATACTGTACATTATTGCAGCTTCTCTGTGTTCAGTCTGTTGGAAAACCTCTGTCTACAGTTCCAGTTCCAACAAAGCCCCTTCTTCCAAAACTCCCAGAAAGCTCTGATTGGCTAGAACATAGCACACTGTGATTGGCCAAACACCTTAAGAATGTGTCTGGATAATCACCAGTCTCAGCTCCCAAAGCTTCAAAAGTGACTGCAAACACACATTAATGATGACGTTGGTTTTATCATATTAGTTTGAGCCTTGAGACGGATTCCAACAATGCAGATCATCAAGCAGATCAGAACTGAGAAAGCACAGCTTGAGTAAAACAAATGTTTATTTTGTAACTCACAGCAGCTCCACGACATGACAAAAATACTACAATTCACGAAAGTCTCCGGTTCTTTATTTATACATGCCTTTGGGCGGCATTATAATAATATTTCAAACTGTGACACGGATGTTTGCAGAAGTAATATCTGTACTGTTGGATCAGTGTGTTTTAGGCAGGTCTGGAGCTTTTCTCTGTCAGTTTTTTTTTTCAAGACATCAGAGCTTGGCAATTTTGCATATCTTGCACAAACAGATACATAACACACTAAAGAAAAAGGAAAACAAACATTACAAAGCATCATAGGACTTCTTTAAAGGGATAGTTCAACCAAAAATGAAAATTCTGTAGTCATGTATTCTCCCTCATGTGGTTTTTCACCTTTATGGGTTTCTTTCTTGGGTTGAAAACATAGAAGATATTTTAAGGAATGCTGATTGCTGGCAGGTTAGCACTGTCGCCTCACAGCAAGAAGGTCGCTGGTTCGAGTCCCAGCTGGGCCAGTTGGCATTTCTGTGTGGAGTTTGCATGTTCTCCAGTCCAAAGACATGCAGTATAGATGAATTGGATAAACTAAATTGTTTGTATTGTATGAGTGTGTGTGAGAATGTGAGAGTGTATGGATGTTTCCCAGTACTGGGTTGCGGCTGGAAGGGCATCCGCTGTGTAAAACTTATGCTGGAATAGTTGGCGATTCATTCCGCTGTGGCCACCCCTGATAAATAAATGACTAAGCCGAAAGAAAATGAATGATTGAATGAATGAATAAATGAATCCATAGTATAGGGCAATCTATTTTGGGCAATATATTCCTTTAAAACATCCTTGTTTAATTTACATCCTTATGCAAGATAACTTCAGCAACAAACGAACCAACAAACGAACCAACCAATCAACCAATCAGTAATAGCTTTTTCTCAATATGTCCAAAACAATGATCCACTCAGCTAATAGTAACGAAAAAGACAACACATCTAAAGCATGGGAATTTTTGCATGTCGATTTACTGCTTCATAAGATATTAGAGATGTCATCCTTGAATTCCAATTAGTCTAACACTCCCTTGATGTCTCTCCTCTTTTAAACTTCTCTTTCTCTTCACAGCTGGAGACCAAGACAAAACCATATCAAATGGTTAGTCTCACTTTCAATTACAAAAACATCATCAAGGGACTGTATTGGAACTGTGCCCATGAACAAAACAATGGTGAAATGTTTGATTGTCTTGCCTGCAGACTTATCTGTGGACCCTCAGTGAATTTTGAGATGTTGTGCAATAGGTGTAGGTGTGTGTAGGTCAACTATTATGAACATACAAATACTTCGGAGTTTGTATCACATGAAAAGGATTGCAAATAGCTTTCCTCAACTAACTGATAATCATCAAATCGTGATTCGTCATCGCTGTACTGTGAACAAAAAAAAGATGGGTTGAGAACAAATCGATATCAAACAAACAATTAAGGAATAAATTACACTCACAAAGAGGTGCAATTTTCTGAAATATTCAAAGCAGAGATATCTGTTTCTCTGTGTGACATGAAGTGCTCACGGCCAAGCTCTGACAATGGTGATATTACAATTCTATTGTGGCTGTTTCAGAAAATTGCCAGATTTGCCCTTCACCTTGTTCTCTGACTGACTTTTTTTCGTTGAGCTTCAGAATAAAATCTTTGAGGGGGAAAGAAAAAAGCGCATCTCAAATCACTGTACGCCTGTGGTGCTCCAAATCATTTTCTTTAATATGCTAATGCGTCTGTAGAGTTATTTTGTTATTTATAAAGGATTTATAAAGCATAAATAGTCCTCACTTTAGATTAGGTCACAAAACTGGATGAAGTTGAGTTAATAAAGCATTAATTAACATACAAAGTAACTATTATTACATTCATTCATTCATTTTTGTTTCAGCTTAGTCTCTTTATTAATCTGGGGTCGCCACAGTGGAATGAACCGCCACCTTATCCAGCATATGTTTTACGCAGCGGATGCCCTTCCAGCTGCAACCCATCACTGGGAAACATCCACAAACACACTCATTTACACACACACTACGGACAATTTTAGCTTACCCAATTCACCTGTACCGCATGTCTTTGGACTGTGGGGGAAACCGGAGCACCCGGAGGAAACCCATGCCAACACTGGGAGAACATGCAAACTCCACACAGAAATGCCAACTGACCCAGCCAAGGCTCGAAACAGCGACCTTCTTGCTGTGAGGCGATCGTGCTACCCACTGCGTCACCGTGAGGCCACTATTATTATGTTCCTAAATAATAAGATATATAAATGTTCATTTGAATAGTTTATTAATCATTTACTTGCGCGTTGTGGATGATCTTAAAATACACCAACTATTCTTAAATAACATGTTTGTAAATAATGCAATACTCAATTTAGTAATGAATGATAGTTAGTACAAATTAGTACAAATTATAAAAACACAATCATTAAGCACATTATACATGTGCTTATAAGTCATTAATAAAGCATTTGTAGCTCTATTTATCAACTGCATACTAACATCCATTAATGGAGAGTTAATGCTTAACAAATAGTGAATTAACTGTTTGCTAATGCTTAATAAATGATTCATAGTGTGTAGTTTTTATAAAGCGTTACTGAGAAATTATATGAAAGTTCGTCGGGTGTTTGGAATAAGTGAAAAAGACATGCCTTCGCACTGAACTGAACTGTGCTGTATTTGGCAGCTGAATGTGGCATGAGTCAATGGAACTGAATCAAGCTCACATTATAAATCAACACAGCTGTTATTAAGGACACATGTATGATGATGTTATGCATAATGTATGACAAGTTCTCAATTCTGCAAGTAAACAAACAACTGACTGTAAGTACTAGCACTAAGTATAACCCGCTGCCGATCTCAAACCGTTCATGCTATTTAGCTCAAAGAGTTTCCACACAAACACATGTCAGCATAGTAGATGCCATGTTAACAACATACCATAATACATATATATGTCCACCTTTTTGGAAGTGTTAAAGGTGACATTGGATGCCCATTTCCCACAAGTTGATATGATGCTTTAGGGTCTGAATGAAAGGTTGATACACTTTATAATACACTTAAGAAAATATTTTTTGTCAAAAATTTTAAATGAGCTGAATCAACACAATTCTTAAGTTTTTTTCGGGGGGACAACTTAATTGTTTTAAGTTCAATCCAGTTAAATTAGCAAAAATAACTCTTTTTTTTTTCAGTGTAATGTCAAGATAAAAAAAACACAAATTGTTATTGTCTATACATTCAATGGTAGCGTCAAAAACACCTCAGTCCACAGTGAGTAATTTTGCTTCTCTGAATTTTATCTGTATGACTGACATGGAGTATTTGAAGATGTTTCCACATTATAATAACAAAATTTAAGATCGCTCCAGGCCGTCTCCCGTAAATATTGCTTACTATTTATCATTGCTGGACACTGCAGCCCACCATTATCAATGTAAAATGTATACAAACAATCATCTATGCATATGAAAAGTGACACTCTTGTATTTAAAAAAATGCTCAGCTGCAGTTTGTGAGCTAGTTAGTGTGTAAATCGACAACACTACACTGATAAACACAGCTATGCACATGAAGAATGATGATCTAAAAACAAATTAACTAAAGCTGACATTTGATAACAATAACCAAAAAGAAACAAACTATTTTTGCAGTTTTTGTTTTTGCAAATCCACCATAGGCCGCTGTGTATGCTTTTTAGGTCCTGCTCTTCTCGCGTAAATCCACCAATTGCCGCTGACTGACAGACTGACTGATCGCACCACTCACCCACCCCCTTCCCTAAACTTAACCGATAGTGTTTTCAAAAGCAACGATTGCTTTTTATTTACTTGTTTATTTGTTTAATATTTTGCCTTTTGTTTTACCTGTTTTCTGGAACAATTCTTCACCGAACTCTAATCCCATTGTCGTAGTCGACTCGCCACTGGGCAAACTGGTAACAGTGGAAAAGCCGTCCACACGGAGGTAAGCAGTGAGCTGGTAGCGCGAAAAGAAACAGAAGCCATTGGCCGCATCATACTACCCCGTAGCATTCAGTTTAAAGACGAAATGCAGCCATACGTAGCTCTGTAGTACATTATAGTGCATAAGTGAATTGAAAAAACTAAATTCGCCATAGTGTATGAGTGTGTGTGTGAATGAGAAAGTGTACAGGTGTTTCCCAGCACTGGATTGCAGCTGGAAGGGTATCCGCTGCATAAAACATATGCTGAAACAGTTGGTGGTTCATTCCGCTGTGGCGACCCCTGATAAATATGGGACTAAGTCGAAGGAAAATGAATGAATGAATGAATATATTACAAGGTTCATAGCATGATGATGCTCCTCAGAAGTCAATATATATTGTCCAAAACTTCTAAAATAAAAAAATTAAAAACAGCTATTGCTCAAGCACATACAGAACAGCAGCATCTTCCATAGGGCTGTAAAAAGCAGTTGTAAAGTAGTCAAATTGATACTCTGATAGTAGAATAAGCCAGAAACACACTATAAAATAAAGCGCACAGTGAACTACATACTGTATAAACTGAGGATTATATGGCCTATATTAACTGCTCAAACTATATTTTATAAACCGTAAACCTGGATTGTTTATGTATCCAGAGCTGCACTGCACTACACACACATTCAGCCGTATATGTGATAAAACTAAAAGCTCTTCCTGAGCCGATTAAACAGAAATTACTGAGAAACAGATAAAAGAGTATATTCAAGCTCCCGGTGGTCATATTCTTTTTACTATACTTTCAACCAGCTCTAGTTGTTGATGTCCTTGAGAATTTTATGAGCCCAACAGAAGAAAGCAACGGCTCTATGAATAATGTTTATAAATCTCCTGTTTTTTTCTAAGCATCAATCTATTATACGTACAAGGTTAGGAAAGAGTAAGTGAGCATTAAGTGATCTGGAACATCAACAAGAGACTTATGAATATTTCAGTGATAGTGTCGATACTTAGTTTAAGAGTCAATTTATAAAAAAAATAAGCTGTTTCCAGACACTGAATTATTTGAATCTAATGTCATATTTTTGTTTTAAACAGCCTTGCTTTTGAACTCAGAACTATTTAAATATGTTTATTTGTAGAAACTTAAGAATGCGCTGGTTCTTTTGATTCATTCATTATTTTATTTTGTTTGACCTAACTATTCACATCAGCTTGCTTGTCATTTCATTTATATTACTCTATTCTTTTCTACATAACAGACTGGAGGATATAAGACAGAAAAATGTTGTTTTTAAAATTGCTTGTCATCTTCGCAGAGCGCATTTATTCTTGTTTATCAGGTGGGAGAAAAATACCCCTTCCATAGTTTCTACCCACATCAAATACGAAGCACTGGAAATTTGCTTAGATTGCAACCATTTGTTATTACTGCCGCTGCCATAAAAATGCCATAACAATAAGTACATTTGCGAGTCTCAGTGAATTAGAACGAAGGGGTTTCTGAACAAGTATATAAATTCAGGTAATACATCACAGTCATGTTACAGACTTGCCAGATTCCACAAATAATATTCTCATAACTCCACATGAAACTAGCAGAAGGTTATTAGTCTTTTTTTTTATAAGAAGTCATTTCCTATTATGCATTTTATTTTCTTCACAGGCTTATCTAAAGGAGAAAACAAAGGATGACTGAAAAGATAAGATGGTTTTAATAATGAGTAATTTGTTTCAAGTGGTTTTAGTTTTATAGATCATCATCATCATCATCATCATCATCATCATCACAGAACTACTACTATCACACTACTAGACAGAAATTATTTTGTAATACACTTAAAAAGAAGAAAAGGTCTTCTCTCTCAAACTTTCTCGCTCTCTTTCTATCTTAGTACATTGTTAATTGAGATTTTGCATTTCAAACACAATGAAAGGTCTGTGATTATTTTATTCCTGCTGCCGGTTTCAAATGAATGCAGGAAGTACTCACTTATTGGGTAATTAAAATTTAAACAAGGTGAGAGACGCACTTTAATTAAACCTCCTTGTGTACTTTAATCAAAGCCTCCCCAAAATCACCCTCACAATATATTCACTTCATTCCATTCATTAGCCGAGCTCAAGAAATGCTACATTGGCAATGTACCCATTATTCACTACTTGTGTGGGTAAATCACACATGGATGCCTTCGGTGCTTCTGTCCTCTGAGATTAGACAACAGCGTTCCTTTAAATCTGTCAGCTGGATTCTGCCAACCAGACGCAATCTTAATATTTCATTAAAAATCCTAGTCTAGCCAGTCCCTATCCTATTAGGGCCAATAGGGCCTGAGGGTATGAAACGGACTGTTCATGTAACAATGTTGCCATGGGATAAAAAAAACAGGAAGCCCTGGAGATTAAAGCAAATGTCTGCAATCCTGCCATGTCAGTCATGTTCTCCTGGCTCCATTTCAGTCCCACTGACATGGAGCTGGATTGCCAAAGGAGATCCGTTGTCTCTACCAACTGACCAGCTGTCTGTTCCCTCTGCGTGTGGTTCTTGTAGTGGTGGTTTAATGAATCACACAACCATGTGCCTGTGATGGGATCTTAACCAAAAGTGACATGACATAGAAGAAGCGAGCTGGAGGAAAACCTCTGCAGTGGGTTAAAGTTAAGAAAGCATGTTCAGAAGCAGCACACTACATGCATGAAGCACAGTCTCAAATTATGCAGAATATCAACATGAGGTATATATAAAATTATGAAACTCTTACTATTATTGACACTAGTGGTCATAAAGTGAACTGCAGTCAGCAACTCGTTCATTGTGCTCATAAACAGAACGAACAAAATTCAATGCTTGGCTATACTCATGCATACATTTTGTTTTTCACCTTAGAATTAACAGTGCAGTGAACACTTTAAATGAAAAACCAGATGCCGCCCATGCTGCTGAGAGATGAATATATAAAGATCCAGATGCAGAAGCAAACATCTGTCATGGAGAGCACAGTGACGGAAGTGAAGATGTGAAGTGAGTGTTGTCAAGTATGGTCAACCATATTCGAAACTAGTACTCTGCATTTGATCCATGCAAGTGCACATACAGTACACAATATGAGTCATAATATACACCTGGCACAATGTGACACCAGGCACAATGCAAGTCATTTTGACTAGTTTCAGCCCAGCGCAGGTATCATTTTCATGTATTGCACCACGTTGTTTAAATAGCAAATACATTTGTGCCCATTTGTGCACCCATGTGGTGTTTTTGTTTTTGATTTTTTTCAAAATGTCCAAAATGTGTGTGCACATTGCTTATTACACAAACAGGGATGCACAGAAGCACACAAATATCTTTGAATATGAAAGATTAAAGGATTTAAATGTAAAATATTATTATGTGGAATGACATTATTTGGTGGAATCCAGCTTAATTGTACTGTAGATGGTCTGCTCGCACTTCAACCACACCCAAAACACACCAATAACTCATTACTAAAATAAGAATAAACCTATTATACTATGAGCCAGATGTGTGACCATTTTTTCCATCCTTAAAATAGTAAAAGAGGATTTGTACATGCCCTAAATGCACCTATGCACACACACACACACACACACACACACACACACACACACACACACACTTTGAGTGCACACAGCCATTTCTAATGCCTAAGAAGCAATACCTGCTGGGAACCAAACCTGCAATCATTGGGCTACAAGTCCAATTTCCTAACCATTAGGCCACAACTGCTTCACAATGTGCAAATGTTCCATTGATGTGGAGGCATATATTGGGACAGTACAGACACATACACATACATCAAGATGACATCTTCCATGGGAAGTCTGTGGTTATTAGATCAAGCCTCATTCTACAACAGTGTGGTTTGTTGGATACAGATTGAATGTGGCTGACTGGCCTGCCTGCAGTTCAGATCTGTCTCTGGTTGAAAAATATGGCCCATCATGAAGAGAAGAATCAGACAACGACAGACTGTTGAACAGCTGAAGTCTTGAATTATGTCAGACCGGGCAAAAATGTTGCTTGTCAAAAAGCATTCACACTTCCCAAACAATTCATCATTGTAATTAAAAGGAAAGTTGTGTTAAACATAACTCGGTCACCATATTTTTGGAGTGTGTTTCAGCCACCGAAACTGTGTACTGAATAACCATGACTTTTTATTTCGTTTATTTGATTGCTGAAGCTGATTTAATAATATTGTCCTCAGTTGTACATGTAAGGTTTCAGCCATGTTATGCAACAATTATTTAAGGTCATGCAGTTTGTAGCTTTTTACTTATTAAGGCACCATGTTAAACGATTTATCTCAAAGCTATTTTATAGAATGACATTGCATGGTATGTTTGGGAAACTTGAAATTTTCTTTAAATCACAGAGTTGTTAAGTTAAGGGTGTCTGTGAGAAAAATGATGGAATTGACAGATGCAATGTCAACTTTTTTTGTGGGTTGTCATAGTGACCAGAACTGCATTCTGACCAAGGGAGATTGCAAAAGTAAAACATAAATCACATCAAGTAGTGACATTTTCAGGCTTTGAACATTTAGCTTACCCAATTCACCTATACCGCATGTTTTTGGACTTGTGGGGGAAACCGGA
>CAIGQW010055024.1:17324817-17338526 GCA_903798125.1 Danio choprae | reverse complement strand
GAACCACATCAAATTCTTGGATGGTTTGGGAGCATTGTAGATCTCTGTATATCCCGCTTACGCTGTACAAGCAAAGGTGAGCCTTTCATGCAGCATTTTGCCTTGCCTCTATAAATAAACATATAAGCAGCATATGCCCGTCACTTACATTAGATGGCAGATCTCCAAATATAGAGCTTCAGATTCACTCACGTCAAACACAGACAAAGTGTTTTCTTTCAGGGCTTCTATAAATGTCTACAACAAACATTTTGTACATAAAAGACTGAATTCTAGACAATACTGCCAGGTTATAGTACTCCATATTACCTTCATCTGCTCTAAAAATGTTTTTTGTTTAGAATCAAATAATCCTGAAAAAAACTGTTTATGTTAAGGTTTCATGCTTGAATATAGCTAGAAATATGCTATATATAATGAGTACAGCATATATACGAGTACACCCCATTTTGAAATGAATATTTTTCTCAGTAAATATTTTAGTTATATATTTTGGTGCATTTGATAACACATTTATTAAAGATATATATTTATTCAAATAATAGTCACCAAACACCTTTAGAAATAGAAAGATAATACATTTAAATTCATGCATAATATTGGACAAATTAATTACAAACTACAAAATGTTATACATTTTTTGTTTCTCCAAAATTTTGCTCTTTTAAAAAATACATATTCAATATTTTCCCTAACATATAAACTCAAGTGGTACTCACTGCAGAGCCACATGGGCAGAGCTGAGCTCCAGCAAGGCGAAGCTTGAGCTCACGCTCCTCCTTGCTGCACTTCTTCTACAAGTGATGTCATTGGGGGTTGGGGTTAGGGGCGGGGTAGGTGTACACATTAAAACAGCTTATAGAAGGAGGAGCTGGAGCTCAAGCTCCCCCTTATTGGAGGAGAGCTCCACCCAAGTGGCTCTGCAGCGAACACCTTCTCTATAAATTTGGATGCACTAATTTTGGATCGTTATCATAAGTAATTTTGTTAGATTGTCTCCAGATCTGGCTTCAGTACTGACTAATCTAATGTTTATGTGCAAATATAATATTGTTAAGCTTCCTATAGAAAATATTAATTTAAATGAGAGATTTGTGAGATTTGTCATACATGTTGAGCATTGTAAGTATCAAAAAGTGAAACTAATCAAACTAAATATCTAATGTAAAATAATTTTTATTCTCGAATTAATGTTATTTTTTTCAAGTTGTCAAACCATTTCAATACTGATTCCAAATAATTTCTCTTCTGCACTCTAAAAAAGAAGGTTCTATAACCGTTCTTTACACCTAGTAACCCACTTTATTTCAACACACACACACACACACACACACACACACACACACACAAATCTGTAACTGTCAAAAAAAAAAACCTTAAAGATACTCCATTATTGATTTTCTTGAGCACAGCAGTCCAGCTTCTTCCCAGATTGTCAACACATTTTCAACAGGTACTTGATATCTTTCTTAAAATGTCTATAAATGTTAACTTAAGGGTCATGAAGCACTGAACTTCCAGATATCTTAACAGAGATGTTTGTGTTGCACCTCCAAATGCAAGTCAAAAGATCCCAACGATCAACGATGTGTCATTAATAAGACTGTGTCCTTACTGTATGAGAAGATGTTTTACTTAATTATTCATGACAGCATGCGTTCATTCTCTGTGACAGATGCTTCAAACTGTGAAATCACATGCAGTAAGCGCGAGACATGTTCATGAATTGAAGGTGAGTGTTTGCTTTTGCTTTGCAAGAGAAAGTTTATGCATGATGTAATTCACACCCGTATACTGTACTGTACCCTGTGTGTTTGACACAAATGAAATGTTTTCAGTCACTTTAATACTACCAATCACAGAGCTTAGCCACAGTCTTAATAGTTATTTATAATGCCACAGTGCAATCATATTTATTTGCATTGCAGAGTACAAATCCAAGCAACAGCTGTGTGTTAAATAATAGTGGACAAAGAGGATATTTGTGTTTGTAGGATTTGCTGTGCAGCGTATAAAATGCTGTAGGATATGTCCATTCAGTTGTGTGTAAAAGTGAATTGTGAACTGCAGCATGTATTTGCGGGGAGGTTTGACGCTTTTAACTAAATAGGAGCTAAATAAAGCTGTCTGAATACAAATATGTTGTTGTGTTGGCTGTTTTCCACTCTTCTACTGTCACTTTGCAGCATTTCTTGTTTTTTAAATGAGATTCAACCAGTGGTGTTAAGGAACTAATTACAAATAGTCAAATTAATGTAACTGGGTGGTTTTCTCAGGAGGTTCAGGAAGAATTCATTCATTAATTTATTTATCTTCGGCTTAATCTCTCTATTCATCAGGGGTCGCCACAGTGAAATGAACCGCCAACTTATCCAGCATATGTTTTACACAGCCGATGTCCTTCCAGCCGCAACCCAGTACTGGGAAACATCCATACACACTCATTCACACACATACACTACGGCCAATTTCATTCATTCACTCAATTTCTTTTTGGCTTATAACCTTTATTAATCTGGGGTCGCCATAGTGGAATGAACCCCCATTCACACTCATACACTACAGCCAATTTAGCTGTGGGGGAAACTGGAGCACCCGGAGGAAACCCACGCGAACACGGGGAGAACATTCAGGTAAAATTGTTGTTTAAAAACATATGTACTATGTAAAAAAAAATCCATACATTAGCAGTTTTTCGTATTTTATGTTTTATTTTTCCTCGCTTATTCATGCTTTTGAACTGCATTATAGGACATTGATCCTTCTTCCAACAACTTTTAACCTTGATAAGTTGGAAAAAGTGACTTTTATTAACATTTTTAATAGTTTAAAGTGATGTATTGTCTGGGTTGGTGTTGTATATTACTGTACAAAAACCTTGTAATAAACTGCCAGTACATTTTCTCTTATTTAACAGAATTATTTCTCTATATATTATTTATTTTACATTAAATTACTTCAAACTACTAAAATGTCAATAAAAGTCGCTTTGTTAAACTGTAGAGTTGAATTTTCAACATCAAATGTCAACAGAGCAGAGATCAAAGTCCCATAATGCAATTCACAACGGTAAATAAACAGAAAATACGATATTTTTTTACAGTGTACCTTTAACGCGAGTAAATTTGTAGTGCTGTATCTGTACAGTGAAAACATGTAGCTTATTAGTCCGGGTTCAAACAAAATAACCTTGTTAAAGTATCATAACATCTATATAAATGCAATTTGTTCTCACATTAAATTAACCTCACATTTTAAGTTTATAGTCCTTAAATGGCAAATAATTTTACTTACACCACATTTGTTTCCCAAGTAATGGTACATTTACTTGAGTATGATTTTCAGCACTCTTTCCACTGGAACCAAATAATGCAGATGTTTTGTTACATAATAAAAGATACTATTATTTGTATAATAATAACTGCACACCAACACCCTAGAAAACATCACAAACATCCTAACAACCTCAGAGCAACTTCAAATACTCTTGAAGTGCATCCCAATATCCACTAGCACTAGTAACAGCAGAGTAACAACCTAACAAACAATTACCCTAGCATCTGTAGATTGTATAGCAACATCCAAGCAAACCACTGGCAAAGACTTGATCACCATGGGACCACCCACAAAAGCATTGTATATATTTATGCCATGAATGAAAACAAAGCATTATAATTATTGTGCGTACAACTTGCTCTTGATTTAAAAAATTGGATGTTTATTTTTGTAATTATTATGATTTTTATTTTGTCGAAAAGTTGCTGTGTCATTCTTTTACATTATACATTATTTCCACCGGTGTTTCACAATACTGGGTTGCAGCTGGAAGCATATGCCGGAATAGTTGGTGGTTCATTCCACTGTGGCGACCCCTGATTAATAAAGGACTAAGCCGAAGGAAAATAAATTAATGATTATTTCCCCCACACTGACTCCGCCACCTAAGCTAAGCCCCAGGTATGACGCAACATGACCAAATCTATGAATATGCAAATAACCACATACAGTAAGTTCCTACAATAGCAAACACATACTTCAAAAGTTCTAGTCAAGTTTTCTTGCCAAACATACAAGTTAGTCTTTTCACATATGCAGTATTTTCACAGTGGTTACTGTTGGCCTTCATAAACTTCTTTAACACGTGAAAGAGATGTTCTGCAACCCTACGCTTATTTGTGCATGTATACCCATCTTGTAAAAATGCTAATTTAACTGATGTGCTGTCACTGATGTGCTGTCATGACTACCTTCCAGACAGATAAAGATTCACAACTTTTTTTTTATTTCCAACCAATTAAACCACATCTCATCTACAGGGTTTAGTAATCTGTCGTCTGGAACAGCACGTTGCCACCCAAACACCTAAAAAGATAGTTAGCAAATTAACATCCCTCAAGCCTGACTGGCCTTATGAATTTCTATTTATTTATTTTTTGTTCTCCTCCTCCATCAGCTTCAGATCAACCCCTTGTAAACATCCCCTTATTTCACATTGCTTTTTCTTCATGGACAAGACTCCTAATGGTTTATTCACTTGATAACAAAGTCCATTAATGAAAATTGTGCCTCTGGTAGCATGTGGTGAAAAATCATTTTCTGCCTCCTTTGGTGGTGGATTTTAATCTACAGCTCTCGGTATGAATCAAACGCTGTTAGTATTTAAAGCACTCTGTCAAGAAGTGTTCTTGGGCTTGTATGTCCAGAAAATGACCTGTTCAGTGTCAGGAGGTATTATGAACATAATGTTCTGTATATGTTGGTTTTTTCCTCCCCATGTAATCTTCGTTCTTCTCATTTATTTGCTTATTTAGAATTTCAATATCAGTCTCATTCGTTTTTCTTCACATTTGCACGTCTGCATAATGAATCATCAAAATGTAATCACATATTTCACCTCGGAAAAATGACGCCCCAACCCAGAGCTCTCTCATTTTTCAACCCGATTCATATAAACTCCACTTTGCGCATCTATCACACATCAATTCCTGAAGACCTGCATATTTTGCAGTTTGTATCACTCTTTTTTTATGTGGACTAGAAATTGTGCAAATGGAAGATTTCCAGACATTCGATGATTACAGGTTATGATAATGATAAAGTCTGATCTGGTATTCAAATAACACATCTCCCTGAGATTTACAAGCAAATATCGGCATAATATGCAAATATAAATAAATAAGGTTGAGAAGACACTTTTCTGTCAACTCTCAGACAGTAAATGAGTAAATGGTGCATTGATGCACAGACTAAAACCAACCATTAAACCAGAGCATATATACGGAAACCAGAAGAATTTACACTGCAAAGCACACTAGCTAGCAGCCATCCCAAAAATCTCAATAACCTTGTACCAAAATCCTAGTAGTCTCTACAAAATGCCATAAAAATAGTATAGGAACCCACCCCAACAAACTTAAGCAGCTACATAATGCCCTAGCAACTATCCTAAGTATCCTAACAACCACAAATCAGCATCATAGCAAACTACTAAATAACCAAACTACTTATTACACTAGCAACAGCATAGCAACATACAAGCAATCCACCCGGAATATGCACGTAACCACGTATTCATTCGTTCATTCATATGTTTTACGCAGCGGATGCCCTTCCAGCCACAACCCATCACTGGGAAAAATCCACACACACTCATTCACACACATACACTACGGACAATTTTAGCTTACCCAATTCACCTATAGCACATGTCTTTGGACTTGTGGGGGAAACCGGAGCACACGAAGGAAACCCATGCCAACACGGGGAGAACATGCAAACTCCACACAGATATGCCAACTGACCCAGCCGAGGCTTAAACCAGCGACCTTCTTGCTGTGAGGGGATCGTGCTACCCACTGCACCACCGTGAGACCCGTAACCACGTATGTAACAACTTAATTTCAACCATTTAAAAACACCAACTACTTAATAAAAAAAAAACTGGGTGACAAATTTAGCATATTAATTTTTGTTTTTTATGGGATCAAGACATATTCATAAACAATCTGTAGTGATACAATCATTTCTCCTGAAGTTGCATTGCACATATGCACTTTGTGATGATCATAAAATAGTGACCCTGATCAAACACGTTGTTCTTTGCTTTTCAGTTGGATCCTCAGAGAAAAAAATCATCTTAACCAACAGAGAATGCTTGTGAATTATTATTTGCACAGTTCGCATTTATTTTGAGCTCTGAGGGGGTAAATGAGTTCCTGATTTACTCACTCTTTACTTGTTTCAAACATTTTGTGTTCAACAGAAGAAAGGAACTCAAGTCAAGTCGAGCTTTATTGTCATTCCGCTACATGTGTGGACATACAGAGGAACGAAACGTCGCATCTCGCAGAACAACGGTGCTATATAAAATTAATCATAAATACAAACACAACACTGGACATAAGAGCTATTTTTAAAAACCTATGCATAACTAACATATACTATAAGATACTTAACTATACACATAAGACAGGCTATACAAGTACTTTTAAGGATTTTTAAGTCAAAGAAGAAAAATGTTGGAAAACTAACCATTGATGTTCAAGGTATTTGTTTTTTTTTCTTAATATGGTTACAGGTTTTCAGCTTTCTTCAAAATAGCTTCTTTTGAAATAAACCAAAAGCCGGGACTCAAAACAGCAACCTTCTTGTAAAGCGACATTGCTAACTACTGAACCACACTATAAAATATATCTGTTAATTAACAGTTTCCATATTTTGTGATTTTTGTGATAAGTGGTTTCTGTTTATTTAGTTATGAATTGCATTATGGGACTTTAAACTTTACTCTGTCGACTTTTGATGTTAAAAATTCAACTCTACAGCTTAAAGTTACTTTTACCGACAACTTAGTAGTTTGAAATAATACAATTTATAAGAAATAATTCATAGAGAAATACTGTAAGTCTGTAAAATAACAGAAAAATATACACAATATACAACACCAACCCAGACATATCACTTTAAACTAAGAAAAATGTTAATAAGTCACACTTTCGAACTGTCAGAAGAAAGATCAAGGTCCCATAAGGCATTTCGAAAGCATAAATAAATGGAAAACTAAAAACATGATTCACAAAATACAGAAAACTGCCATCTATGGATATTTTTTTTTACAGTACAGTTACAGTTTCTGAGAAAAGTTAACACATTTTTAGCACCAGATTTTGTGCAGATCTGTAAAGTTTGTCTCAGTGGAAAAACATCAAGACAGGTGAGAAGGCACATGGAGAGGAAACCTTCCTGGCGCCTGTCATTCATGGCCCAGGGCATTAGACCGTCTGCCCAACAAGCTGGAAATGTGCTGGATGCTGTAGAGGGGATCAGGTTGCAGAAGAGAGATGGGAGATTTGCAGGAACACATGGACAGATGGTTGGACAAAAAGGAGCATACATTGTAAAAATTGCTGGGTTAGACACAATTCCTTCATGTTGTCCCAACACATCAATTAAGTTAACTTATATATATATATATTTATTTATTTTTTTTTTTTTTTTTTTTTTTTTTTCAAATTTTAATGGATTGAACATAAAAACAAAGGCGGCACGGTGGCTAGCACTATGGTCTCACAACAAGAAGGTCACTGGTTCGAGTCCCGGCTGGGTCAGTTGGCATTTCTGTGTGGAGTTTGCATGTTCACCTCGTGTTCACGTGGGTTTCCTCCGGGTACTTGGGTTGGGAGCTGCTTTACTGATTACTTAGACCATACATACAGCACACACAAACACAGTCTTGGCTGAGTCTTGTTTGGTTACCCTGCAACATTACGACGCATTCTTAGTCTATTCTCTCTGTGTCTGACCCTTGCCTTGTTCTCTCGTTTACGTTGTCTGCCAACTGTATTGACCATTTGCCTGTGACCCGACTACGCTTCTGGATTTGCCTGTATGTACCCGTTTACCCCTGTGTTTAACCGTTGCCTGTACGACTACTCTTTAATAAAGCTGCACATGGATCCTCAACTCTGTTGTCAGCGTCCATACATTATAGAATGAATGAACATAAAACAATTAAGTTGTCCCAAATGACCTTAAGTATTGTGTCGTTTCAACTCATTTTAAATAAGTAGTTCGACAAGCGGCTAAAGTCATTTTTTGAGTGCATTTGATCAGAGATTAAACTGAGCGAACTGCATGCCGAACTCATTTCTTTCAGTACCACGACCTTTTTCTCCTCTCATGTTCTGGCCTTCCTCCTTTCATATGTGTGTGGACAGAATGAAGATGTTTGGCCCTTCAGAAAGCAGACAGGGTTAGTCCTCGGGTCACATACAGTGATCATGGCTGTCTGAGGGAAACGAAGGCAGGCTCCCAGCTTAACTCCACAACGTTTTCCCTTGCTTTCATTTCGAGAGGGCTTTTGTTGAGCCTGCTAACTCAAACAATATTTGTCAGGTAATAACATTCCCCTCTGGTTATTCTCTTTTTTTGTATTGTGGAGAGACATACTAATAAACTCAATTAGGACTGCATAACATTAGGCTTGTGTTTTGCATCTGTGTCATTCCTATAGTGCTTTGCAGTGTTTTTTTTTGTTTTGTTTTACTGTTTTAATGATATCAAATATTTTTAACTTGTTAATAAAATGTTAAGGTTTTATTTAAGACTAAATATTCTAGGTATTACTATATCAACAATCCATCTGGGGATTGTAGATTTTAACCCGGGGATAATTGTTTTGAGGCACCAATTTTCAGGTATCATTAACTAACAATGGCTTATTAATACATCATTCCTGTTTGCTAATTAATGATTGTTCGTAATAATTAATGCCTTGAAATGATCAATTTAAAAGTGCAGGAATTAACATCAACAAAAGTTTAAAATGCTGTAGAAATATATTCCTAATTAAAGTTAGTTACATCAACAAAGTATTCATTCATTTTCTTTTCGGCTTAGTCCCTTTATTAATCAAGCATCGCCACAGCGGAATGAACCGCCAACTTATCCAGCATATGTTTTACGCAGTGGATGCCCTTCCAGCCGCAACCCACCACTGGGAAACACCCATACACTCCCATTTACACACATACACTACGGACAATTTAGCTTACCCAATTCACCTATAGCGCATTGTGGGGGAAACCGGAGCACCAGGAGGAAACCCATGAAACATAGGGAGAACATGCAAACTCCACACAGAAATGCCAACTGACTCAGCAGAGACTCGAACCAGCGACCTTCTTGCTGTGAGTAGACAGCGCTACCCACTGCGCCACCGCGCCACCTATTATTATTATTACTATTATTATTAGCTGTATTATTATTATTATTATTATTATTATTATTATTATTATTATTATAGACTCCAATAAAACTAATACTAAACATGTCATTCAGTTATTCATTCATTCATTTTCTTTTCGGCTTAGTCCCTTTATTAATCTGGGGTCGCCACAGCGGAATGAACCGCCAACTTATTCAGCATGTTTTACACAGCGGATGCCCTTCCAACTGCAACCCATCACTGGGAAACATCCATACACACTCATACACTACAGAGAATTTAGCTTACCCATTTCACCTGGTCTCTTCCGGGTGCTCTGGTTTCCCCCATAAGTCCAAAGACATGCGGTATAGGTGAATTGGGTAAGCTAAATTGTCCGTAGTGTATGTGTGTGAATGGGTGTGTGTGAATGTTTCCCAGTGATGGGTTGCAGCTGGAAAGGCATCCGCTGCGTAAAACATATACTGGATAAGTTGGTGGTTCATTCCGCTGTGGCGACCCCAGATTAATAAAGGGACTAAGCCGAAAAGAAAATGAATTAATTAATTAATTAATAATATGTATTTTGTAATGACTGTATATATATATATATATATATATATATATATATATATAAAAAAAACACATCATGATCCTGACATTCATTTTGTCTGTGTGTTGCGGTGAACATGCCTTTTAGCTTTATTGGAACAGGGATTGACAGACTGTTCTGCTCTCTCATTTGTCAGCACTAAGCCTGAGATGATCCATTCATTTCTAACTGACATTTTCCAATCTCAGTTTAATATAACTGAGAAGTTATTTCTTTTTCATTTTCAGAATGATGAATTTGACGATAATCAAATATATGTAGCACAAACGGTTTGTTCGTGTAATGAGTGAAGCTGGAGAATCTTATTCAAATATAAAAGACTGAGAATAACATTTGTGTCAAACTGATCCAGTTAACATTCAAAGCAAAAGCAATGTGCAGTCTACAACATTTATATGTTTATATGAAAACATCCAAGACTAATATTTATAATAACTATAGCATCTAGAAAAATCCACAATAATGGAAAGACCTTGTATTAGGATTTTATTTATGTAGCATATAACTTCAAATAAAGTTTTTAAATTAAATCAATAACTGTTAATTTTTTTGAATAAAGTGCAGTGGTTCTGCAGTAAAGCGCACGCGCACGCACGCACGCACGCACGCACGCACGCGCGCACGCGCACACGCACACGCACACGCACACGCACACACGTCTGGCTAACACTATTCATCACATTTCTTAATGTTTCAGAATTAGCTCAGACAAAAAGTAAATGGTCTTCAGTGGCTGCTTGAATGAATTAAACAACATTAGTGTCTACATTAAGAATGTAATCAGGTCAAATGTATTTTTGACTACTCCTCAATGTTTTCAAAATGTTTCAGACCTCTTTAACACTTGGGGCTTGTGCCTTGAAGCCAGATTAGACAGTTAAGTTTCAGTTTAGTTTGCACCAATTCTGGGTTTTAGGTACTGGGAAGGTAGCTCAGCTCAGCTACTCAATGATTCCATTGTAACAAAGAGTCATTAAAGTCAAGTTGCCTTCATGTTACCTAAAACCCAACATTGGGTTTTAGAAACTAAACTGAATCTTAACTGGCCAGCCAGATAATCCAGCTAACAAAAACTCATCTTAATGTCAGGCGTAAACAGGGCCTTTAAAGTTTGCGGGATCTGAAAGTTGCTGAGACTTTTATTTCAGTATGTTGATGTACTTCCACTTATTGAGTAGGGGCGGAGCTTTTTTATGCATCGTTCCCTTACAGCTATGGAAAGAGGGGCGTGGTTAAAAATACTGTGGCTGAAGCTGTCAAACGGACATCAACAGAGAAGAGCCGTTACTCCAACTCAAGAAAATGGTCAGATTTCGATTGAAGATTCATTCATTCATTCATTCATTCATTTTCCTTTGGCTTAGTCCCTTTATTCATCAGGGGTTGCCACAACGGAATGAACTGCCAACTTATCCAGCATGTGTTTTACACAGTGCATGCCCTTCCAGCTGCAACCCAGTATTGGGAAACACCCATACACACTCACATGCACACACATACACTACGGCCAATTTAGTTTATTCACTTCACCTATAGCGCATGTCTTTGAACTGTGTTGGAAACCGGAGCACCCAGAGGAAACCCATGCCAACACTGGGAGAACATGCAAACTCCACATAGAAATGCCAAGTGACCCACCCAGGACTTGAACCAGTGTCCTTCTTGCTGAGAGGTGACTGAGCCAATTATTTAGTGGATTAATCTGCACAGATTATTTGTTCACCTAAAAGATAGCAATGTGTGCTTGCAAAATAAACATTGTAAAATTGGATTTAACATAGACTTTAAAGACACATTTAACAACACCGACTAAAGTTTAACTTAAGTTAAGCTTCTGTGTAGTTCAGCAAGGTGCAGCTATTTTTAGATAAAAGTACTGTGCTTTAGTTTCCTTTAAGCATTATTTTAGCACTTTTCTCTGACTTCCTTGCAGGTTGCCTTCTTTTCTCTGACAGTTCAAAGCATAGGGTTATTTTCTTTTAAAAAATAAAAATAAAAGCAAGAAGTGTTTCTCAGCAGTTTGATTTGAACATTGTGCCTCTAACAACTATTTAAATGCATCCAAAATCCTCCAAAGCAGCGGGTCTCTTTCTTTCCTTCCTTCTTTCCTTCCTCTCTCTCTCTTTCTCGCTCTCCAGCATGGGCATATAGTTTGCCAGGTCACACTCTGATCTAAACCATCAGAATCACTGTGGGAGATCTGGCAACCCTCATTCAGCAGACAAAACAAAACCCGGTCCACAGAGCGCTTCGAAAGCCGTCCATTATATTTCAGCACACCGAATTGATGTTTTTGGGAATTCTAATGAATCCGCACCAGCACGGGCAACGTCCAGCAGATACGGTGTTATATTTTACCCTTTATAGACAAACGCTGGCTAATGAAGGCCGCTGGGAAGAAGCTGATAAAAATCAGATGAGAGCGAAGAAAGAGAAATGGCTGCCCGCCAAACGTGGACATGCTGTTGGTGAACCGAGACAGCAGGTGACTGCCCCCCCCCCCCAAAAAAACACACTTTCTGATAGTTCTGGCACTACTGGATGTTAATAGGTGTTTTGTGTGAGTCAAAGGCATCCAGTTCCCTCATCCTTAACAATATGCTCTCCTAATGTGTGCATAGTGTTTTGACTTTTACGGTGATGCTCTATAAAAGTCGCTTTGCTAAATAACCAAACCAACAGAGACGGATATTCTTTTATCTCTCCTAATCGTTAAGAATGTTGGATCATATACCTACTAGCCGTAACATTTGCAAGTGGCTGTTAGAAGTCTCAATCACCTGCTTCACTTCAGAGTTTAAACAAAAGACAACGCTAAATCTGCATACAAGTCAAATACTTTCCTGTGAATAACTTAGCCAGGAGCCGAGACCACGGGGTTCTCAAATGTGCCTTTGAAAAAAAAAACACATTTCCACTCTGTAAATGTCAAAACCAGTCTGTTAAAGGACAAGGGCTAAGTATATGATCTTGAGGGTCAATCTTAACCACTTGTGCTGCTGAAAAGGTTGAATGACATTCGCTTTGACTGAAAGCAGATGCAATCAATGCAGATTTCATGTGAAATTGTGCTGAAACGGCTTCCTCTGCGCCTGAAGAAAACGAGGCTGATGGGAAAATAGGTGTGTGGACATGTGTTCACTTACATTATACACCATTGAATGTTCTGGCACAGACACACACACAAAAAAAAAATTTCAGGCTCTGTTAAAGTTTACTTTCAAAGCCAACCCACATAACTTTTTTTTTTTTTTTTTTTTAATATTTCCCTTCTGTCGGACTGCATCTGTTTTTATGGATCATTTGTTTACAGTTTTTATTTTTATCATAATCCAGTCTGACTTAATAAAACAAACTGTTACAAATCTAATTAAAAAATCTAATAAACAATGTTAATAAAAATGTTTTGTGATTAAACAAAAATGATATAATTACATATTTTATTACTGTAAAGGCACACCAACCCAAACCTAAATTATTTTTATAGCATAATGTTGAGAATTCAAAGAGTTTGGAATGTTAAGTAGATTAAAACTCAGTTTATGCATTTACTGGTATACTTGGGAAATATAAAGGACTTCATTATTATGACTTATATTACGAATATTATTATGACTTCATACATAATCAAAATAAACTTTTATATTCCTCAACAATACAATATACAGTGAAATGTTTAACATTTTTGTGATTTCTGCAAACAAAATAATATAAATACAATATAAACATGTGGGTTGATTAATGTTTAAAATCACAAATTTAAATATTTTAATGAAACCTGAGAGGTTTTAGTCCCTCCACTGGAGGCCCATTTAACCAAAAGGTGCCTAAAATTTCATAAATCCATCATAAAGTTGTGTTTAAGTTTACTACTACTACTACTACTACTAC
>CAIGQW010055024.1:17307771-17322481 GCA_903798125.1 Danio choprae | reverse complement strand
AGTTAGATAGATAGATAGATAGATAGATAGATAGATAGATAGATAGATAGATAGATAGATAGATAGATAGATAGATAGATAGATAGATAGATAATTTCTTTACAAATCTTGTTCTGTGGACATGTTTACATGCGTTACGACAAAGAGATGTTAATATGTGCCTGTCAATCAATTTGGTGGATGGGGAAAACCACACTCTTACGTCACATTGTGGTATGCCTTAATATACAGTGCATCCAGAAAGTATTCATACCGATTCACTTTTTCCACATTTTTTTATGTTACAGCCTTATTCCAAAAGGGATTAAATTACTGTATTTCGTCAAAATTCTACACACAATACCCCATAATGACAATGTGAAAACAAATCTTTTTGAAATTTAATAAATGAATTTTATCCATTTTGGAATAAGGCTGTAAAATAAAAAAATGTGGAAAAAGTTGTGCCCTATGAATACTTTCAGGATGCACTGTAGCTGCAATTTGGATCCTATTTTAACTTGTATACAGTGGAAACAATATACCTACACACGGTTATATCCAAACAGCTTCCAAAAGTTGATTGTGCATTATAGGTGCCCTTTAAAATAACCCCCTACAAGATTTTACATATTATATACATCTTAACGTGTGTTGTTACCTGATGATTATGTTTTATTGATTTTTATTTATTTCTGCTTTGTTTATTTTGTATTAAAATGATTGCTGTTCTTTGAAAAAAATCCTCAGTGTCTTACAGATTTTATTCACTGTGTCAGCATCTTCTGCAGATTTGAACCCTTTCCAGCAGTGACTGTATGATTGTGAGATTCATCTTTTCATTCTGAGGATCAATGAGGGACTCAAACACAACTGTTAAAAAAAAGTTTAAATCCTTACTAATGCTCCAGAGGGAAACACGAGGCAATAAGGGGGTGGGGTGGGGGGTGGACAAATTGTGGCTTTGTCTTTGAGTAAATTAAATTATAACTGCACATTTCTAAAGAAAAATAAGCCTTTTTCAGGCCACCAATGCTGGAATTTTTACTTACACATTATTGTAAAATGGGCGACGCGGTGGCTCAGTGGGTAGCACAATTGCCTCACAGCAAGAAGGTTGCTGGTTCGAGCCTCGGCTGGGTCAGTTGGCATTTCTCTGTGGAGTTTGCATGTTCTCCCCGTGTTCGCGTGGGTTTCCTCCGGGTGCTCCGGTTTCCCCCACAAGTAAAAAGACATGCAGTACAGGTGAATTGGGTAAGCTAAATTGTCCGTAGTGAATGTGTGTGTATGGATGTTTCCCCGTGATGGGTTGCGGCTGGAAGGGCATCTGCTGCGTAAAACATGCTGGAAGCGACATAATCATTTCGCTGTGGCGACCCGAGATTAATAAAGGGACTAAGCCGAAAAGAAAATGAATGAATTAATTAATTATTGTAAAATTAAAGGGATAGCTCACCCAAAAAATAATTTGCTAATCCTCCACTTGTTCCAAACCTCTCATCTGTTGAACAAGATGGCTAGCTTAAGACGACTGGAAAAACCAACAAAAATCATCCATTGACTTCCATAATATGTTTTTGTTCCTACTATGGATGTCAATGGTGGCTTTTTTCCAACATTCTTCAGAATATTTGATTTTTTATTTGTGTTCAACAGAATAAAGGAATTCATAAATGTTTAAATGATAAGGAAATGTTCATTTTTGGTAGAATTATCCCTTTAAAGATTACAATTATAAACAGAGTGTAAACTACTAAATGAAATTACTATTTATTTTTAAAAGCAAATTGTGTGCAGATAACATACATAACCCTAATATTACATTAAAGGATGTTAAAGGATGAACGACAAGTCATACATAGAGTATATATAACTTTTACAGGCAAAACAATATTAATAGCCATGACTCCTGAAGATACATTGAGGTCTTATGAAGTGAAACAATCTGTCTGTACGAGAAACTGTATATTATTTACAATATTATTACAACCGCAACCTCTGCAGCACAAGCTTCCTGACAAATAATGATGAATGTGCTGGAGCAAAATTTGTTTACAACCTTTTTATATATATTGTTGCAGCATCCAGGATAAGCACAAATACCACTCTGATGAACAATACAGCGCACACACACACACACACACACACACACACACTCTCTCTCTTTCGGTTGTAAAGAAACTGTTCACTAGTGAGTTTATATTCGTGTATACAATATTAAGTTCTGCCCATTGAAGTGTTTTTCATACATCAACTGAATTGGTATAGACTAGATTTAAGGAATCATATTGATTCATATAAGATCTACAGTATACAACTATAAGTATGCAGTCATGTAAAAAAGCTAGGATACCCTATAAAATTCCAGTTTTTCCATTTCAGCACATAAATAGAAAAAAAAATCTGATCATTGGTAGGTCTTAAAATTTGGAAATTAAAATCTCGTATGAATAACAACATATAGCATTACCAAAATTAAGTCAGACACTGCTAGTCAAACGCCTGATGAAAAAAAAAGATCATAAGCAGAAGTTTGAGCAGTGTGTTGGTATGGACCCTTCAGGTGTGTGTGAACACAAAGCCCATCCAACAACTAAAGTCAATCAATCAATCAATCAATCAATCAATCAATCAAGTTTAAACAGTTCAACAGTCCAAAGTCCAGAGACTAAAATGTTGTGGTGAGAGCTGTGCAGAAATCTCAAAAACTCTTCCAGAATGATCAGAGAGACTGCGAAGGTCATACAAAAAATGATTACTTTAATTAATTACTGCTAAAAGTGGTTCTACAGTCATCTGAATCATAATGTCCAAACGTTTGTCCCCAGTTTTGGCTTTATATTTGTTTCAATTAATAATGACACAATATAAGATTTCATGTGATGAGATTTTCTTTCAAATTTTAAGACCTGCCAATGACCAATGATTTTTTCTTATTCAATTCAAGTTTATTTGTATAGCTCTTTTCACAATAAGTATTGTTTCAAAGCAGCTTTACAAAAGTGCATTACTGCATAACAATCAAAATCAGAAAAGTTAAAGTTATTAGTTTTCAAACTTTAGTTACTAATAACTTTAACTAAATAACTATTAACTAATAGCTTTTAACAGTTAAAGCTAATATATAAACAGTTAACCTGCAGTTATATAGTATTTAGGCCCCGTTTACACTGCCAATTAGATGTGTTTTTTTGCTCATATGTGACACAGATCGGATCTGTTCTATGACCGTGTAAACATGAAAAAAATGCATGCATTCGCATATTCAGAGATCGGTTTCAGGCCTTCTTCATATGTGGAAATAAATCAGATATAAATCGGATATGTGACAATGCGACTCATGTAAACAGGCAGATCGGATTTATTGAGGCATTCCGATTTGTAAGTTATTTAACTTGCAACAACGTGGTACTTCTCTGCAGTTTAATGACGTAAAAGGAAGAGCGTGTGTGGAGATGCTGATACAGTAAACAACAATAACAACAGAGGAAACATGGAGGAGGAAAGTGGTCATTCGCCACAATTTGCTCCCACCAGACCTGAGATCTCTCTCGTACCTACACATTTCTCTGAATGGTGGAGGACAACATATAGAAACCATAGGCGTAAGCTGCGATGACGGCCCTTTCCCTCCCCGTCCGCCTCAAAATAACTTTAAAGTAAGTCAAACTTTGCATATTTCGCAGAGCTAAAAGCAAGACAATTTCCTCCATCGTGGCTAGTGTAGCGCAGATGCTAGAACCAGCCTTTACGCATACACAACGTCATAAATTGTATGGCAAGTGTGAACACATGAATCGGATATGGGTCACAATTAAAAGGACGTGTAAACAGACACACAAAAAAAATCTGATATAGGCAACAAATTGGAATTGAACATCAAGAACATGTAAACGGGGCCTAAGTGTAATGTCTTACATCCTAAAAAGCATGCTAATTAAATAGGGTGTCCTAACTTTTTCACATGACTATCTATATACACATAGTATATTAATAGTAGTACTAGTTCTTTTTGATGCCAAGAGTTTCACCCTTCCATTCTGCACACAGGAAGTATTTGCATTTCACAACCAGTTTCTGATTTCTTTTCTTTCTTTTTCTTTTCTAATTTGAAAGTGATGCGTACCACAAGAATGCCAAAGCAACTTATTCAGATCCTCTCATTATTATGCATTGGAAATGTCTTTCGCAGGGGCTACATATGAATTCAAAGTATTTTATCAAAGGCGGAATCTTGTTATTTCTGTATTGTACATGCATCATCTTGCCCCGTATGATAATGCTCTCTTCAAGCAGATCCCGTTTTCTCTGTGAAAATACACTGAATGTGCTTTAACTCTTCCGGTTATGAAGGGAGTAAGACACTGTGACATTTTCTCTAGTCATCTTACATCACTTTTTATTTCTGAAAAGAAGATCCCAGTCTCTGACATTTAAACCTGTTCCCTCAGCAGCATTAATGTGCCATTCACTGAAGGCAATTTTGGGACCGTCAGGATGAGTGATGCCAAATTGTGGTATTATTTTTATAAAGGAATAAAAATGCCATTTTCGGCATATGTTGGAGATGAAACTACACAGATCATTTGTCTGGCACAAGATTTGCTTTTGAAGTGATTGAAGTGGCGTGTCAAATATACGTAAACTACATTTATTTATTTTTATTTATTTATTTCTTTATTTATTTTATTTATTTATTCATTCATTCATTTTCCTTCGGTTTAGTCCCTTTATTCATCTGGGGTCACCACAGCGGAATGAACCACCAACTTATCCAGCATATGTTTTACACAGCGGATGCCCTTCCAGCCGCAACCCAGCACTGGGAAACACCCATACACTCTCATTCACACACATACACTATGGCCAATTTAGTTTATTCAATTTACCTGTACTGCATGTCTTTGGACTGTGGGGGAAACGGGAGCACCCGGAGGAAACCCACGCAAACACGCCTATTTATTGAGTTTTTTTAATTTAAATGGCTAAATTTTAATATATATATATTCAAGCTAAACTATTTATCATCCAATGGCATAACATCCATCCATTGAATATCCATCCATATATCGTTCATGTATCCATCCATCCACACACCCATTAGATATACATCCGACCATCCATTTGTGTCATCCAGTCTTTCATATATCACACATCGATCATCTATCCATCTATACTAATCATATATCCATCCATTTATCTTTCATAGGTCTTCCATCCATCGACCCATCTTTATCCATCATATATCTATCTATCAACATATATACACCATCCATCTACCCACTATATTGTCCCTAATCATCTTATACTTAAAAAAATAATTAAATATGGATATTTCTTTTACACAAAGTCATTGATTTGGTTAAGAAGGCCTTTTGTAATCCCTGTGTTTGGATTTAGTCATGTTTAGTACTCTTTTGCGTTATTAGGCATTTCAGTGTTTGTAAACATATATATATATAAATAAAACCGCACATCATTAAGTGATGCACAGACACAAATTTTGTTTTATTTACTTATTATTTGTGTTTATTTTATTAAACCAAGAATATAAATTATTTTACAAAACATAAGAGTATTTGCACACACCTTGTAGCTGCCAGTTTCATCTGTGTTTTCTTCCTCCAGGCAGAAAAAATATAAAATCTTTTTCTATGATTGGTCATGTTTCATGCTCATTTGTTTAACTGTTTAGATTTACAGCAAATTAAAAAAATACTGTATTTTAATGGCACCAAGAGGATATTTCCCACAATGTAAATTTAAAATACAGTAGCATACTGCATAACTGCCCCACAGTAAACTACGGTTCATATTACAGTTAATTCATTCATTCATTTTCATTTCGGGTTAGTCCCTTTATTAATCTGGGGTCGCCACAGCGGAATGAACCGCCAACTTATCCAGCATATGTTTTATGCAGCGGATGCCCTTCCAGCTGCAACCCATCTCTGGGAAACATCCATGGACAATTTAGTCTACCCAATTCACCTGTACCGCATGTCTTTGGACTTGTGGGGGAAACCGAAGCACCCGGAGGAAACCCACGCCAACACAGGGAGAACATGCAAACTCCACACAGAAACGCCAACTGACCCAGCCGAGGCTCGAACCAGCAACCTTCTTGCTGTGAGGCGAACGTGCTACCCACTGCACCACTGTGAGGCCCTATTACAGTTAAATACTGTGTAATTAAAAACATGGAACAGAAATTGTTAACAGTGTAAATCCATTTGTCCTTTGAAACACATTGTTTAACAAGAAAATATTAACTGATTACACTTTAAATGTAATATCAAATATAAAAATGTTGACTATTTAAAAAAATGTTTCATTATTTGAATTCAATAAATTAATTTTCCTATCATTCAATATCCTCCTACTTGTGGATTGTGGAGCAATCAATTCAAATCCACACTCATTAAAACAAGCCAATGACATCAATATAACAATTACACTTTTATTCTGTTTCTGAAAAATTCTGTCATTCTAGACTCGGATGAAGATTGATGAGCTTTCACCTCGACCTTTGAATACATTAGACACCTCATCAAATTACACGTAATGTCAAACCACTGGGCTATTTATGTCTGTAACATGAAATTAAGTCTTAGTGAGCATCGGTAAAGAAACCAGCCTTGCAATGAGATGCTCAAAAGCTATTTAAAATCTCAAGCCTCGATTACAAAAGGGAACAAGTTGACATTGTCAACGAGGCACATACAATTTGACATGGCAGCCAGCCCACCTCATGACTTTGTTATTTTGCCACATTTTCTCTCACAATAGGAGTTTGGTAAAGGATTGCAGTACATCGGAAATCACAGATGACATAGTTAAGAGAATAAATGCTTGTGAAACGAGGACACATAAGGGGATATTCTTTTGTATCCCTGGGACGACTTTCATTAGTGTCTCTGGTTTGATGGATATAGCATAGTTTTGGATGGCAGGTGCATCTCTACCCTTCTCTGTCTGAGGTGATTTATCTTGCAAATCTGGAACAGTAACTCACAAGAGATAGGAAAGTGCTAAATAAAGGGATAGTAATGCAAGATTGCCTCAGAAATGTGTTTTTTCACCGATCTACCTAAAAAAAACCCTTAAAAACACACGCAATCTAAAGAACCTTAGTTTAAAACAAGGAAAGTCGCTACAGGCTTGTCATTAAATTACACAAAAGAGTCTCTAACGAACTACTAGATGAGCAATGAGCCTTGTTAAGCAAAAAAATTATAATAATAATTATAAGACTCTGTTTTAATGCTGGATAGAAGTATTGAGTACCAGTGAGATTTCAAAACAGTGATTGGAGGAAAGCAAAAGGAAAAAAGATACATTATTATATTATTTTAATGTTATATTATTTTAATGTTATGATATTATTCATTTTCCTTCAGCATTGTCCCTTTATTCATCAAGGGTCGCCACAATGGAATGAAACGCAAACTTATTCAGCATATGTTTTACACAGCGAATGCACTTCCAGCTGCAACCCAGTACTGGGAAACATCAATACACTTATCACACATATACACTACGGCCAATTTAGTTTATTCAATTCACCTATAGCGCACGTCTTTGGACTGTGGGGGAAACCGGAGCACCCAGGGGAAACAAACACCAACACGTGGAGAACATGCAAACTCCATACAGAAATGGCAACTGACCCAGCCGGGACTCAAACCAGCGACCTTCTTGCTATGAATCGACAGTGCTAACCACTAAGCCACCGTGTCGCAATATTATATTGTATTGTATTGTATTGTATTGTATTATATTATATTATATTGTATTATATTATATTATATTTCACACCAAGCATGGTAACTATAAATATAACAATACAAATTTAAAAAGGTCTAAAAAAATTGTTATGAATGTAAAAATTACAGAAGAGTTCAGAACACAGGTATTACAATACAGATGTTGAAAAGCCATATCATTGGAAATCACTTTGGGAACTTTTTTCCCCCACCAGCTACTAGACGACAAAAGTCTGACAGCCAATCACTATCCATTGAAATACAGTTAAAAATGGCAAATCGCAAAATACACTAAAATACATACAATGTAATTTTTTTGCAAAGAAGATTTAAAGATAATGATTATCTTGAATATTATTGGTTATGTCATGGGAAATATTATAAAAAAAGTAAAAAATACCTCAGATATCCTGTGCAAGTTTTTGCATTTTTGTGTTGCATTCTTGGAAAATGCTGGGGAAAATAATTTGTGCTGTTTTTGTTTAGCAAGCACTGTTTGATTAGATTGATTACATGAGCTGGATTCACTGGTCAGGTACGCAATAGCAAACAGATGAGGGGATTATGCTTTTCCTGCCAAATGAAAAGCATAATCAAAATTAAACAGATGGTTATTGTAAGTCAGTGTGGACCTACATTTTGACAGACATACTATTTTATATTGTTTATTTTACTTATTATTTATATTTATATTTCTTGGTGTGAATGGGTCTTAACTGCAAGTCATCCATCATATAGGAAAAAGAGGTTGGCTTCAACAGCAAACATTTTAATTACATGATAATTTGTGGAAGATTCACATATGATTTTGTTTCTTTTTTAGGGTGGGATGTAAACCCTCCTTTATTAGCAAATAAAAAGTGACATTTTATTTTTAAATTAAAAAGTTAATTTCACCACTTTAGATAAAAAAAAACTGCTTATGATGCTTTATTTAAGACTTAAAGGTAAAGTTGAAATGTTTCCTGACTAACTGACCCATGAACCACCGTCGCGTGTTCTCAAGAGACACACTTAACCTCAGGGCTGGGGAATTAAGTGTCTTGCTCAAAGCACTTGAAGCCACTTTGAAAGCATCAGCTAAAATGCACAAATAAGTAATTAATTAGCCATCATTAAACATTCAGCCAGCGCTCAGAGTGGGCTGGTATGGGACTCAATGGTACAAACAATGTCATGAAATTGGAGTTATATGAAGATGTATTCTGTGGAAGGAAAAAACTAAATCTGTGCACCATAAATTCACATGCATTTTATATTCCAACTCTGTGAAACTGTAAAAAAATGCACAGTCAAAAAATTTAAAAAGTAAACACCCTAAAGTACATGATGCTCTGGAGGAAATGTGGATAGTGTGATGACGCAATGGCGTTAATCGAACTATGTGCTATAACATGTAAAAAGGCATCATGAACATTCAAAAAGCAACTCATGTAAACACCTTAATCATACTATTGTTTTATTCAGATTAAGACACATAATTTGATTACTGATGTCCATGTAAATGTAGTCAGTGTTGTGTTGCTAATTAAATTGAATGAATAATGTAAATAATAAATCATAATCAATTGTTTTGCTTCACAAATTCTGTCACAGTCATTTCCATCTCAATTATCAAAACAGACGACATGCTGTAAAAGAGGACATGGCTAGGGTTACAAGAAGTAACGTCGCTTCAAATTGAGTTTTTCAGAGAGGGAAAATTAGGTTGAACTTAACTAACCTTGAGAAGCATGATATAAAAATCTAAGCATTCATTTCACAAACCGTTTAAAAACATTTAAATATTTAACCACACCATAGTGACATGCCCTACAGCATTTCTTCGTCTTGATATTTGTGCTAACATCACAGAAAAAAAAAAACAACAAAAAAAAAAAACTGGTAATGCCCTCTGCATTTAATATTTTCGCTCACTGTTCTGTCACTATAAGAAAAAGACTAATAAATCTCTGACATATTGCTATTTGGAGGGATATGACCTCAATCCCCAGCCCATATGAAATGAAAAGCAGGTGAAATTATTGATTTCTTTTTCACAAGACAGACTATGCTTTTTTTAATGTGAGCGGGCAGAATTGGTCTGTCACTTCTGGCCATAAACACAGAGAATTGGCTGCAGGTTTATGAGGTTATATACAGAAAATGGATCTCACTCACTCACTTTTAACTTCAAACGAGGTCACAATCTGTGCTGCGGTGCAAACCAGGGCATGTGCTAGGCTTGTAGAGTCATGTGGCCCACTTCACGAAACATATGTACACAATCAAACATTATCTCATTTGTAAATAACGCCATCACTCGGCTGCTTAATCAAATCTAATAGGTTTTAGAGGAAGCAACAAAAATTAATGAAGCCAAGTAGAGATGCAAGGCAATTAACTGGCCAGAAACTATAGGGGTGTAATATACAAACAGACAGTACAGACAAATACATTCATTCATTCATTTTCCTTTAGCTTAGTTTCTTATTTATCAAGGGTCGCCACAGTGGAATTAACTATTCCAGCATATGTTGTATGAAGTGGATGCCCTTCCAGCAGCAACCCAGTACTGGGAAACACCCATATACTCTCACATTCACACATGCACCTATACACTATGGCCAATTTAGTTTATTCAATTCACTTGTACCGCATGTCTTTGGACTGTGGGGGAAACCAGAGCACCCAGAGGAATCCCATGCAACACGGGGAGAACATGCAAACTCCAAACAGAAATGCCAACTGGCCCAGCCGGGACTCGAACCAGCGACCTTCTTGCTGTGAGGCCACAGTGCAGAGTCAGGACCTCGGTTTAACGTCTCATCCGAAAGATGGCGCTCACTGAGCAGTATAGAGTCCCCTTCACTATACTGGGGCGTTAGGACCCACACAGATTGCAGGTTGAGTGCCCCCTGCTGGCCTCACTAACACCACTAAGAAAACGTTGTTATTATTGATGTTCCTGCCACCTGCTGGAAGAGTAGATTTGTGTTTTTTTCAACCTGTTTTTGTTTTGTATAAATATGATTTAATCATTCTTTAATTCACATTTTAAAATGATACAATCTAATTTAATAATAACAAAACGAGTATTAAATCCATGTTGAATCAGCTAATTTGATAGCAAAAACAAATAAACAAACAAACAAAAAAATCTGCAATTGTACTGGGTGTGAAAAATCAAGATCGGTGCATGACTAGTGTCAAGCAACCATAATATGCTGTGCTGAAATTACACTTAATAAACAACATGAACGCTCGTCTGTCAAGACTCCGGAGCCCATATGCTGTTTGCAGTGCCAGTTCTCGCTGCTGGGTGTGCGTTAGGATGCAGGATTGTCATTTTGGATTCAAAAGCATGAGAGAGTCACAGATGTTCCTTGTATGGCAAGTGTGAACAGAAGAGACAGACATGACTGGGCAGGACAGACGACACATCAGCCGCATGTCAATCATTATTCTTCCTTGGGCTTACAGTTCTGCACTCACAACCATCCAAAACTGAAGAAGTGGAGGAACAGAAATCAGATACAAATTGGGAAATCAGTCAGTCAGATCAGAGAGAGAGAAAGAGAGAAAGAGAGAAAGAAAGGTTTCAATAGAAAATATTTCAGCAAGGTCATAATTTAAATATTATTATTCCAACAAATACATTTGACCTTATACAATAATAATAATAATAATAATAATAATAATAATAATAATAAATTATAAATATATATTATATTTATTGAGCAGTATCATTTCTTCATTCATTTTCTTTTCAGCTTAGTCCCTTTATTAATCTGGGGTCGCCACAGCGGAATGAACCGCCAACTTATCCAGCATATGTTTTACGCAGCGGATGCCCTTCCAGCTGGAACCCATCACTGGGAAACATCCATGCACACCCATTTACACTCATACACTACGAACAATTTAGCTTACCCAATTCACCTATAGCGCATGTCTTTGGACTTGTGGGGGAAACCGGAGCACCCGGAGGAAACCCACACCAACACGGGGAGAACATGTAAACTCCACACAGAAACGCCAGCTGACCCAGCCGAGGCTCGAACCAGCGACCTTCTTGCTGTGAGGCGAGCGTGCTATCAACTGCGCCACCGTGAGGCCCTATATTTATTATTATTATTATTATTATTATTATTATTATTATAAAAAATAATAAGACTATGTACAAGAGGCATCATTGTGGAAAATAATATTTCTCAGCTTTTATTAACCTTTGACCAAAAAGTGGCATGTCAAAAATGATTCATGCCCCTCTCAGTAATCAGTAGAAAAGCCTTTATTGGCAACTACACCAATCAAGTGCTTGCTATAACTGCTGACCAGCTTTTTGCATGTCTTTACTGGTATTTTTGCCCATTCATCTTTAGCGATGAGCTCCAACTCTTTCAGATTGGAGGGTCTCCTTGCCATCACCCTATTTTTTAGCGCCATACACAGATTCTCAATTGGATTCAAGTCAGGACTCTGGCTGTGCCACTGCAAAACTTTAATGTTGAAACACTTCAATGTTTGCCTACATTGCTATATGAATCATACATTTTAAGACCCTAAATGATTCATTTACAGAGATACTAGGATCATTTTTGTCAACATATACCAGGCATACAATTACATTTGAGAGTGCTATTCCTTGGTATTCATATAAAGAACATCAGAAAATATGAATTAAATCAAACACCAAGTGTAAGTCACATTGCATTCATCTGATGTATTTTTAAGACAAATATATAAAAGAACAAATAATATCAAAACTATAAATGTATCTCATTTCCTTCCATCAAAGCACTTAATGTGTAACATGTAAAAATACTGAACAGACCAAAACAACTTGTGGTCTATAACAGCAGTCGACAATAAAAATAATTAGCTAATTTATGTCTTTGCTCGAAACTCTATAAAATAGCTTCCTGCTTTATTATCATTTAAAAGGCAAGGCAATGCCATCCAAGGATCTGTGCTCTATTAACATAATGGGGACCCATTAGACTGTAATTAGGACCTAAATGAAGAATAGACAGACCAGGCAATGCTTAATTTCCTCTGGACTGGAACAAGCCCCCGACTGAGCCTGTGCCCCTAAATGATTAATTGGTAACTATCCATCAAGTTTTGCTTTGTGGGCTTGAGCTAACCTACAATGCAGTCTTCCATGAGTGGGTCTGTGATTGAACAAGTGGGCAGAGGTAAAGGAAAGCTCAACAACCCTATCGACACAGAGAGAGCACATCACTTCCTTAATCATCATGTGGAGCGGCAGGCCCGAGTAGCTGATGGCAGAGGAACCAGGACCATTGATTGTTCAGTCGATGCACTTTTTTTCTCTATCAAAGTGTGAATCAGGGGAGTAATTAGAGCAGGAGCGAGGACGTCTGTGAAGTAAAGTGGAACGAGGGGTAAACCATTGGAGAAAAAGCCAGGTGTTATGTTGATATTTACTCTAGCATTACTGCTGACGATGCTTCTCTGACATAAACGTTAGTTCGGGAACCTACTTTACACCTTTGATGGGAGAACGAGGCTCTGAGGGAGAGAAGTGTAAGTGCATTGAATGAACTGTAGCAACATAATAATTATTCAGATCAGGGCTTGACATTAACTTGCAGCCACTGTGGCTAGTAGTTTTTCAACATTACTAGCCACCCCACATTTTCACTAGCCACAATTTAGTTGTTAGGAAAATATATTTTCTATCCATACATTAGACTTTGGCATCCTAAAATTACTTGATTTAAATTATGTGCTATGTCCACATGCCTCCTCATTCTTTTAACATTGTTCTGTGCTGTTGTGACCTTGCTCAATGAGCATGAGCAAATGTGTTGTGCTTTCATAATGTCGCATTGCAATTAGTTTTATTTCACATGACTTTTTAGGGCTCAATCACCAATTTTCTCTTTAGCCACACCAAACTAATTGTTTCCTTGCTAAAATTTTTAAATAATGTGTCAAAACAAGCAAAATATAGCTGTAATTATTTTCATATAGTTCATATTATTTTCAGTAGTCATGGCTAAAGGTCTCAGATTACCAGTTAACTACACATAAATGGAGAGTTAATCTCCTATTAAAGCAATGTTATTGTAAAGGACGATAATTAAACCATATTAATAAAAATAACTGTAAGCAAAAGAAAATGGGAAAAACATTCTGTGTGTGATAATGAAAGGATGATCAGGCGCACACGGTAAAAGGTTAGGCATATCAATTATCTGTTCAAAGAATGGTTAAAGCGAAAGCGGCAACCACTGTTGCTTACAAAAAATGTCAAGCTCTTGAAAGCAGCAGGACTGTGTGAGCATGAGCACCGCTTTTTCCAGTCTATTTTAAAGCGAACCGAAAGCACCCGTTGCGTTTTCAGGCACGATTGCTTTGTGTAAGGAATGGGACACGGGAGCTTTTAAGCACTCGCGCGCATCACATCAGCTGTGCGCGTGACACTAAAGCCCTCATCAGTGAATGAGGATCGCATGTGTCTCACCGTGCGCCTGATCATCCTCTCATTCGGTATTCACCCGTTTTCTTTTACTCGCCCGAATAGTTATCAGTCGTGCTGCTTCTCGATTCTAAGATCACATTTGCACGCATATTATGACAAACGGTCATAAACTTTAATCTTTAGTGACGAGCCAGGACTGGCAATTTAAAAAATATTTTCAACCAGCCAAAGCGGCTAGTGGGAGTGGCTGTCTAACCCGCCACAGCTGAAATCTACCCGCCGATGTCAAGCGTGTTAATTCAGATGACAAAACAGTTGAGTTTTGAAAGGGTTGGAGATTATGCGTTTCAACATCTTTGTTAAATGTGTCATTAGCTTTGTTTATATCATGTAAATAAACACATAATAAAAATAAATAAATTTCATCCTTATTAGGACAAAATTAGAAAAAATTATTTTCTTCCTTAAAAGATAAATAAATAAATGCATCCCCATAAGGATAAAATCTGAAAATATATATATAATTTTATTA
>CAIGQW010055024.1:17245687-17263366 GCA_903798125.1 Danio choprae | reverse complement strand
AAATGAAAATGAATGAATGAATAATAATAATAATAATAATTAATATTAGAGTAATTTCTGAGCTATCACGTGACTCTGAAGACTGGAGTAATAAAGCTGAAAAATCACTGGAATAAATTATTAAATTCAATTATAAACTACTTTTGAACAGTTATTTTATAGTGTAATAACATTTCGCAATTTTACAAGTTGTACTGTATTTCTGATACAGAGATTTGCCTTGGTGAGAGGGATGAGCGTATTTTAAAACATTTAAAAATCATACTAACTCCAAACCTTTTACCGGTAGTGTATATGCACAAATATAGTATCATAAAGCATCCTGTAGAAAATATTAATTTAAATGAGAGATTTGTGAGGGGTGTACTCATATATGCTGAGCACTATAGATTACTATGTAATATGTTATTTTTATTTTATAATTGTTTTTAGAAAGAAAGAAAGAAAGAAAGAAAGAAAGAACTGTAATCACAAACACAAATATTACCATTTTATTTACACCCAAACCTAATTAATCCAGTAAATCCAAAGAATTGTCAAGTGGTCTCTTAATTTTTATTGTATATTGCTTTCTGTTATTGAGTTTGTGCTTGTCTTAGCATTTACAGGTTGTAGAAAGAAATGAGCCATATTTCATGAATCCGATGAGGCGAGAACACATTGCAGTAGAAGTGTTCGTAAGCTTTCGCCATGTAGAGAAAGCCGGAACCGAAGAGATCTGAACCTTCAATTACTTCCCTCCTCAGGGGCTGCGTGGAGATGGGGAAACAGGGGCATGAGCGCAGAGAGAGAAAAAGGAGCAGTTGTATAATGATAAAGGGGAAAAGAAAGTAAGTCTCCACAGTCAGATTGCAGAGGCTGCATTCGTAGCTGTCCCTGCCGTGTGAGACACGCGAGAGGAATCTTAAAATGGGGAAATGATGATATTGAGGGACGCTCTTTCTATTCCTCCTGCTTTTCCATTTTGCCTGTTTAAGTGCAGCCCAGATGCTGGGGGGAAGCTCTGACCACCTGCAGCTGCCATCATATCCTCTATTTTCTCCAAGTCTGTCACTGGCTGAAGGCTTTTGGACAGACGGGGGGAAATGGATAGTGGCTAAAGGTGTCACAAGCTAATGGTCCAGGCATGTTTCACTCATGTCACTTTTAAACCCTCCAATCTACCTCCTCACCACCCAGATGTATTGATGGTATAGGGGAGAGCAGGGACGAAAGTACCATTTTTCATAAAAACCTCATTTTAAAAGATAATATACAAATTTAAAGAAATATATTTTTATATACAATATTTTTTGTTTTGGTGTGGTTACTAACTCACAAGCGTGGTCTATCAGTATCAGGTGGCATATTGTACAAATGTAGAACAACTTCAACGTAATTTGACTTTAATCAAATTGCACAGTTGCTTTTGACCCCGTCATTAGGGACAAACGTAACACATGGATGGATCAAAAGTAACACAACAGTAGATTTTCTGGCTTACTCCTCTTTGTATCAAACATACCTGACTATGCCCATGTTCTTATGATAATTGTAAACACATTTTGTCCTTTTCTTTGCAAAAAATAAGTTACATTTTTATTTTAAGTTTCAATCATTCATTTTCCTTCAGCTTAGTCTCTATTTCAGGGGTCGCCACAGCAGAATGAACCGCCAACTATCCTAGCATATGTTTTACACAGCGGATGCCCTTCCAGCCACAACCCAGTACTGGGAAACACCCATACACTCTTACATTCACACACACACACTCATAAACTACAGCCAATTTGGTTTATTCAATTCACCTATAGCACATGCCTTTGGACTATGGGGAAACCAGAGCAACTGGAGGAAACCCACAACAAAACGGGGAGAACATGCATACTCCACACAGAAACGCCAACTGGTCCAGCCAGGACTCAGACCAGTGACCTTCTTGCTGTGAGGTGACAGTGCTACCACCGTGCCACATACTTTAAGTTTCAGTTCGATCAAATGTTTCAAAAGCAGCCCAACAATTTATTCATTCATTCATTCATTCATTCATTTTCCTTCGGCTTAGTCTCTATTTCAGAGGTCGCCACAGCGGAATGAACCATCAACTATTCTGGCATATGTTTTACACAGTGGATGCTCTTCCAGTCACAATCCAGTACTGGGAAATACCCATACACACTCATTCACACTCATACACTACAGCCAATTTAGTTCATCCAATTCCTCTATAGCACATGTCTTTGCACTGTGGCGGAAACTGGAGCACCTGGAGGAAACCCACGCAAACACGGGGAGAACATGCAAACTCCACACAGGAAATGCCAACTGGCCCAGCCGGGACTTGAACTAGCGAACTTCTTACTGTGAGGCGACTGTGCTAACCACTGAGCAATCCCAACAATACAACATTAAATTATTTCAAGTATATTGGCCAATATTCATTCATTTGATACATTCATTCATTCATTTTCATTTCGGCTTAGTCCTTTTATTAATCTGGGGTCGCCACAGCGGAATGAACCACCAACTTATCCAGCATATGTTTTACGCAGCGGATGCCCTTCCAGCTGCAACCCATCTCTGGGAAACATCCATCCACACCCATTCACACTCATACACTACGGACAATTTAGCTTACCCAATTCACCTGTACCGCATGTCTTTGGACTTGTGGGGGAAACCGGAGCACCCAGAGGAAACCCATGGCAACACGGGGAGAACATGCAAACTCCACACAGAAACGCCAACTGACCCAGCCGAGGCTCGAACCAGCGACCTTCTTGCTGTGAGGCGAACGTGCTACCCACTGCGCCACCGTGAGGCCCCTTCATTTGATACAATTAAGGTAAAAAATAAGGTGTGGCTTTTAGCAGTGGGACGAAAGTAAGAGTCTCCATTTATACTTGATTTATTTTTAAACCGAAAAGGTCAGACAATGCAAACTAAAGGACGTGTTATAGCAATAAATAACCTGTAGATTGATCATTACTGGGACACATCAAAAGAGAAACTGTAATTAAGAAAAAAGTACAGCAACAGTGATTTACTTTGTGGTATTATCTGGATGTAACCGGGGGGTAAAATGTATAAATAAAAACATTTATATTATAATGAGTTTCTCACCTGTTTTATTTGGGTTTTTATCATTATGACTTTTCTGAATTAGTTACGGTTTTAATCTTTAAACAATAAATATTTATTTCTGTGGCACGGTGGCTCAGTGATTAGTACTGTCACCTTACAACAAGAAGGTTGCTGGTTCGAGTCCTGGCTGGACCAGTTAGCATTTCTGTGTGGAGTTTGCATGTTCTCCCTGTGTTGGTGTGGGTTTCCCCCGGGTGCTCCGGTTTTTCCCACAGTCCAAAGACATGCGCTATAGGTGAATTGTATGAACTAAATTGGCCATAGTGTACGAATGTGTGTGTGAATGTGAGAGTGTATGGGTGTTTCCTAGTACTGGGTTGCGGCTGGAAGGGCATCTGCTGCATAAAACATATGCTTGTATAGTTTTACCCCAGATTAATAAAGCGACTAAGCCGAAAAGAAAATGAATGAATGAAAATGAATGAATGAAGACAGATTTATTTCCACAGCTTTTTTTATTATTATTACCAAAGATGCTAATAAATTTGACCATGTTTGTTTATGCAGTATCAGAAGACTGACTCCTTAGGAATGGCTTGTTTGGCACCTGGTTGTTATTGAAAATACAAAATGAAATTGCTCCATTATTGCAATTGCATAAGTGCTTTAAGCGGCGCTGATTGTTCATCAACAGAGCGGCTGATAAGTGGAGTATATAGAGGCAGAAATTACCCTCTCAACCGCATAAGTACTTCTGAGGAACCTTGCTTAATGAAACCTCTACTTTACATAACCAAATAATTGGCCCATGTAAGTGGACCTGTTTCAAAAACAGTCAAGGTTTTCGTGCTCATAGCGCACAGAAACCAAAGGCTACTAAGTATATCAATCAACTCTGGGATCTAATCCAGCCAAAATGACTCGGGCAAACAAAGAAACACTATGGAATCCATGAAAATAAAGGCATTAATTCTCTATTCTTATTAGCAGTGCGGTTGGGGGGCAGACAAAGACGTCAATAGTAACAGTGTGACGCACAGCTGTGTTTTGAGATGATATTGGCTTCTGGAGTAAATGTCGGCATATATTTAGTTTCAAATGAAAAGATTTACACATAAAGGTCCATACAGCAAACAAAAAAGCGGAAAATACTGCCTCAAATAACAGGTAACATTTAAAGGTTGCTTTAAAGGAGGTTAAAAAAATCATAGCACACTTATGTTTAAGTAACTCAAATGTTATAGAAATGTGTCAGGACTGACCATTGCATCTTGTTTGTTTTTTTGTGTTTTACTTACATTGTTACAAACATTAGTCTATTAGTTGATTTCTATTAGCTTTAGTTTTTGTTTACTTTTTGTCGTAGATTCATTCATTCATTCATTTTTATTTTGGCTTAGTCCCTTTATTAATCTGGGGTCACCACAGCGAAATGAACCACCAACTTTCATTCATTCATTTTCTTTTCGGCTTAGTCCCTTTATTAATCTGGGGTCACGACAGCGGAATGAACCGCCAACTTATCCAGCATATGTTTTACGTAGCTGATGCCCTTCCAGCTGCAACCCATCACTGGGAAACATCTACACACACCCATTCACACACATACACTACGGACAATTTAGCCTATCCAATTCACCTATAGCGCATGTCTTTGGACTTGTGGGGGAAACCGGAGCACCCGGAGGAAACCCACGCCAACACAGGGAGAACATGCAAACTCCTAACAGAAATGCCAACTGACCCAGCCGAGGCTCAAACCAACGATGTCATAGATTCACAAACTGTATTTTGATATTGATTTTCTGGAGTAAATGTCACCATATATTTAATTTCAAATGTAAATCCTATTGCAAAGTTTATAAGTAAACAAACTATGACTGGATTGAGCCTCAATCCGAAAATGTGCAAATATTTGGTGGTGTGAATAAAATGTTTTCTAATTAGATTGGTCACAATTATTGATTAATTGCCTAATCATGATTATTTGATATAATTGTAATTATTTAAGATAACTGATAATTTTTCTGATCAAATTTCGGTGACATTGTGCCATTTAAATGAGCAAAAAAAGCAGACAATCATGTAAAAGCACAAAGCCATCTCCAAATATGCAATGGCTAAAATGAAACAGAAATATGGAGGAAATACATTTTGACTAACTATATTTGGTGCTTCCAGGAAGAAAAAGAAAAAAGCGACTAAATGTTAAAGCCATTAGTTCATATGAAGATGATTTTATCTTATTCTATGCTTTATTATCGTGATTGTTATTATCATCATTTGCCCAAACCACACAATTTAAATCTTAACAGCCTCATGAACAACTAAGTGCCTTTAATGTATAATTTCTTCAATGTAGGGAAATCACGTGATCGTGTCTGAAATGTTCTGGAGAGGCGAATTAACGGCCCTTTCTAAATGCGATTGTTTATCTGGCTGTTTATTGCAATGATAAAAGCTGAAATAAGACTGCTGCATGGAGGGTAGACCCATTAACTGTTACTCACTCTCTTGCATTATCTCTTCTAAGTGCTTGTACCAGCTCTACCGAGGGCCTTTGAAGCAGATAGAGATCATAATGTTTATTACAGATTTGGTGGACAAAAGATTGAATAGCTATGGACTGGTGAGAAGCAAAGGGGAGATCAACAATTTGAGACCATTTCTTTTGTCACAGATCAGTTGTGTGCTGCATCTGCGACATAAAAAAAATAATAATAATCTAAGTGGTTTAAACTACTACTGTATGACGACCGGTCGATCTTAGCTCGTTTACCGATGTTCCAGGTTCCCCCACAGTCAAAAGACATGCGCTATAAGTGAATTGGGTAAACTAAATTGGCTGTAGTGTATGAGTGTGTGTGAGTCTGTATGGGTGTTTCCCAGTACTGGGTTGTACGCTGCGTAAAACATATGCTGGAATAGTTGGAGGTTCATTCTGCTGTGGCGACCTCTGATAAATCAGAAACTAAGTCGAAAGAAAATGAATGAATGAAGTTGATTGAACATAAAACTTGTCCCCCCAAAAAACTCAAGAATTGTGTTGTTTCAGCTAATTTTAAGTAAGTATTTTGAACAAGCAGCAAACATTATTGTTTGACTGTGTGCCGGACTGAGAAATCATTATTTGACAGGATGTGCATCTCCATGAGACATTCATTCATTCATTTTCATTTCGGCTTAGTCCCTTTATTACTCTGGGGTCGCCACAGCGGAATGAACCGCCAACTTATCCAGCATATGTTTTACGCAGCGGATGCCCTTCCAGCTGCAACCCATCTCTGGGAAACATCCATACACACCCATTCACACTCATACACTACGGACAATTTAGCTTACCCAATTCACCTATAGCACATGTCTTTGGACTTGTGGGGGAAACCGGAGCACCCGGAGGAAACCCACGCCAACACGGGGAGAACATGCAAACTCCACACAGAAACGCCAACTGACCCAGCCGAGGCTCGAACCAGCGACCTTCTTGCTGTGAGGCGAACGTGCTACCCACTGCGCCACCGTGAGGCCCCTCCATGAGACAATGAAATGAAAAAAATATGTTGATAACATGGTGTCAGAAGTAGAAAATAGGCATGCTGAGAAGTCTGGAAAAAAAGCCCTTGGGCCAGAAATACAATTATTCAGACTTATGCTGCACTAATCCAGACTCAAGCTTGCTTCACTCATCAGCCACCATGTCTCAAAATTTACTGAGATTTTCATGGAGCAACTTCTCACGCTTTAGATCTAACACCATTAGTAGTTTCATGGGTAATTTCTGATCCCCGAGATGCTGTGAGAAACTGGGAATCTTGCCAAGAGATAAGAAAAAGCTTGTCCCTTAAAGGAAAAGAATCTGTTTTTCTTTTGTAAAAAAATAAAATAAAAAATCTGCAGCCAATTACTTCTGTCAGTGTTCAAGTCCGGCCCCCCAAATAAATGCACAGCATTGAATACTGATTTAAGTTTGCCGTCAACATTACTATTCACCTTCATGTTCTAGCTGGATTTAGGCCCAACTTGTTCACTGCTTCCAACACTACTTGACTGTCTCAATTGAAAATTATTCATACATTGAATGGTATAAGGACTTCACTTTCGACTTCTTTAATGTTACTAATAGAGCATGAAAAAGATCTGCTGCAAAGTTACTGTACAAACCACAATTGCACTGTCCATGCCAGAAGCGACAAGACAAAACAGATTAAATATCAGATCCATTCAGAAGCATAGAATAGTGTACTGCAATCTCAACAAGATGGTAAGGTTTATAATATAATTAATAGGATATTATACCTCTTTAACGTTATTAAAAGTGCAGTGAAATGCTTACACAACCACTCGTGGCATAAATAATAACAACAAAATAATACAATCTACAATCTAATACAAAATAATAATCTAAATTTGGAAAAATAGAAGTTATGCAATAGAAAATAAAAACAATGATAAACTAAATCAAGACTTCGATATAGCGCATGTGGTTGTAGATAAAAAAGTACAAAATATAAAATGTAAAAGAGCTATCTGTACAAACAGCAACATAGAAGCGTTTCTAACAAAGTGCCTGGCGCATAAGAGAGGAAGGTGTGTATCCTACAGGTGGTTTGTCAAGCCCACTCACCTGTATGTAGTACACTAGAACTACACAATCTATGCCCAGGGTCTGTGCAAATGTGCATAAATGTCCAAGAGTGTCCAGTGGGTGTTCAAAGTGCATGTATGTGCAGATGTGCAATGTTCATAAGTGTCCGTAAAATGTGCAAAAAAAAGTAAGTGACATTATTTTGTGTGACTAATATTTGTTGGTTTGCTTTATTTGGTTGGACTGGAGTCACAATTCTAACGTTCATTTTCAAATCTATATGTTTGCTAGTTTCTAGATCTGAGGTAAACTATCTGCTTCTGCTTTAAAGAATTGCTTTAAATATAACGTAAAATGGTGTTTAAACTCATGCATTAGACATCTTTTCACACTTTTACCCTCCGGCAGATGGTTTAGAGTTCTTAAAACTAAGACGGCATGCTGTTTGAACCGTACCTATGGTCTAGACTCTAGAGGATGGTTCATGTTTTAAACTCTTCTAGCACTAATGTATCTGTATTTAATTATTTATAATGAATGTAATAATTGATGTATTTATGTATGTTTAAACAAAATTGTTTGTGTCTGAGCTCACCAATTAAATTTACCAAAAGAGATTTTAAAAACTATATAATAAAAAAAATGAGTGATTGTTGTTTAAGTGAGAAAAGGAAGGATGGATCATAATAAAGCCAATGCGTTAGTTCTAATTATTGCACAGCCCCACTGGAAAGCATTGGCTTGACAACAAAAATGAAATCATAAATACATCTAATTGGTTTGAGACATTTTTCGAATCACTAAACTGTGTTGGCTAATGGCTATTTGATGATTTCTTTGTTAAAGGCTAAGGATTGCATCATTAATTCCTCAAGGTTGAGCATAACTTGAAAAGGTCTCTGCGTGCGTTCAGAAAATAGACTGCTCTTTGTTGAATCTGCTGTGTGTGGTCCTGCTGAATGCCTATTGAAAGCATGGTTGGAAGTTTAGGTAATTTATTGTCATGTCAGTGTCCCTGAATTTCTAACTTTAGGCGTAACTAAACGGATGGCTTCCTGCTGAGTCATTTCCTACATTGTTGCATCTGAACGAAGTCAAGACAAAGTTGACATTTTAAAATCTACCAGAGCTTCTTTTGTGAGAGTCAAAGTTGCTTTTTTTCCTCCTGTTTGTAAATGTTTCTCAGTAGACAAATCTAGCTGTGAGAGAACAATCAAAGATGGCCGTGCTTGTCACAGTTCCATTGAGCAAACGCCATTGAGTTGTTGTGAAAATCTGACAGCATGAGGAAGCCACGGGGTAGGTTGCAGAGCCACTGAGATCTTTTGATGTGGAGACCTTGTTCTGGCCTCTGTTGAGGGGTGTATGTGTGGCTGTCGGCAATAAGCAGGATTATCAAATGAAACAGGAAATGTGGAGTGATGAAAAGTATTAAATATGGTACACAGACGGAGGGCAGAAATGTGAGACTGTTAGGCCAGTAATGCATGTAAACTGTCACAATGTTAGCCAGAACAAGACTGATTGTCAAGATGAAAGGTTTCTATACATATACTTTTTGGTCACGCTTAACTTTAAAGAGGACCTACTATGCAAAAAGGGGTCACATCAAATCACACTTCATTAAAAACAGTCTGTAGAAACACTTCAGTTGACATTCTCTCTTTGTACATGTCATCAGAAGGGGAAAGCCCCGCCCCTTTGTGATGATGTCTCCCTCATTAGCATAAACAGCTCTGAGTAAGAAGCAGCCATCAGCCATTAGAGTTTTGAATATGCCACTACGCTTACACATAGGCATTTATAGCTCCACCCTCTTTTGAAAACAGGGCTGGCAGCACATCCTTATTACAATTTAAAGTGAGAGCTTTAAATGGCACAACTTGAATCAAAGCCTACAAGGGACAAAGTTATAAAAAAATATTTGTGTATTTTGGCCTGAAACTTCACACACACTCTAGGGACATCATATACTTATTTTACATCTTGTAAAAAGGGGTACAACAGTAATAGTAATAATCCTATTAACTATGACTTTTGCCTCAATAAACTTCTAATTTGCTGCTAGTTAATAGTTATTAAGGTAGTAGCTGGGTTTAGTTATTTTGTAGGATTAGGGATGTAGAGAAAACTCATGCAGAATATGTACTTTATAGGTACTAATAAACATACAATATCTTAATAATATACAGGCAATAAGCAACTAATAGTGAGAATTGTTGCTTAAACTAAAGTGTTACCTATGTTTTAAATATATGTTTTAGTCTTTGTATTTAAATATATTTTAAAATTAAAATTATTTTTTTCTATTTTTCAGATGCCAGTAACAATGAAACATAAAAAGATACTTTATACTTTAAGAATAGTGAAGCTGTCAGTCCAAAGTCAGTCTAGTTCATTCCAAAAATACATATTTAGTTGTTTTATTTACCTGTTATGGTTATGCAATGACAGATGGAAATGGCTGATGTGCATATGCACAAGATTATGAAATTAGGAACAGGCTAAAGGCAAACCTAAAGAATAATAAAAGGATTAGTGGTCAGTGGTTAGTGGTTAGCACTGAGGATATCCGCCACATAAAATATATGCCATTGTAATTGGTGGTTCATTCTGCTGTGGCGATCCCTGGTAAATCAGGAACTAAGCCAAAGGATATTGAGTGAGTGAAAATATATATATATATTTTTATTTTTTTTTTTTTTTTTTTTATTGACCATGTTGATCATTTTATTCAGTATGTTTGTTTTGATCCCATTTCACATTATTTGCAACAGATTTATTCCTCCTGAAAATTACAATATTTTTATTCCATTATCATTTTTTTGGGGTGATAGTTTTATGGGGAGTGGTGTTTATTTTCTATTGTTATTTCTGAGACATTTTCCTTTACCACACAGTCCTTTTGCCCTGTTGTACTACAAATATGTTTATAATAATTTAATTAAAAGAATTTGAAGGACAAAACAATAACCTATGTGACATTTTCACTCTTAGTGTGCACATGGAAGCCTCTAGAAAGCTAAAAATGACCTAAACCAGTGAAACCAAGCAAAAAAAGAAGAACTGGACAAAGAAGATAAATGTAACAAAAGAGAATAAGAGACAGAGAGTGAGAGGAGACAAATGGAGAGCGTACTTGAGGAGCCCATAGGAAGAAAGGTTAAAGTGGATTCTCTGTAGTTCATCACTCGGGGGATGATGTCGAGATTTCTCTGTCCACCAGTTCTTTCTCTCTTTTAGGTTTTACAGGCACTTCACCCAAAGATATCTTCACAGTGTAAGATCTTGTAGTCAGGATAGCCATTGCAGAGTGAACCCAGAGAGAATTGCCCAGAGTAAACAACACACACCGAGAGCAAATGACGGAGGCATTACAAGCATGACAACAACTCTGGGGGTCTTTGCAGACACAGCAATGCTTCAAACAAGACCTGTAGTTAAGCAACAGGGGTCTGCAAAATCCTTCTCATAGCAATGATGGGAAACAGCAGGCCGACTATTATGCATTCAGTTTAAGCTGCGACCATTGTTTTATTTTTTTTAATGCAAATATTACCTAGGCATACATAATTATAGGACTATAGATATATATATATATAGTCAAGCCTGAAATTAGTCATACCCCTGGCAAATTCTGACTTAAACTTACTTTTACTCAACCAGCAAGTGGTTTTTTTTTTCTTTTCTTTTTTTACCAGAAATGACACAGGCTTCATCAAAAGACAATAAGATGATGTACAAGAGGCATCATAATATTTCAAGTACAAATATTTCTTTAAGTAACTTTAAGCCAGAATTTGCCAGGGCTATGAATAATTTCGGGTTTGATTGTATACATATAGTTGAAGGATATATATATTTATATCAGCCTGATCTCATGAGGAAACGGAACTATTTTACGTTTTGTCAGTTTAGTGGCTAATTCCTACGAATTCGTACAAGTTCAGTCGTACGAAAATGTACGACTTTAAAAAGGAGGCGTGGCACCAAACCCCACCCTGAGCCCAACCGTCATTTGGGGATGAGCAAATCATACTGAACTGTACAAATGAGATCATATGAATTCATACAAATTAGCCACTAAATCAAAAAGTTATGAATTGTCGTGAGATAGCGTTGACTTGTATATATTAGCCAATTATCAGTATTACTTTTAATCAGGAAGACTGAATAATATCCAATGATAATTTGGATAAGTACATATCTCCCACAGTTTCTCCAAAGTATTAATACCATATGGTCCTTATTTCTGTGATGATTAGTGTTACACTTCATACTTTTTGTATAATATTTACAACCATTTTGACTTAAATAGTTCAAATGTAATTACTTTCTTTTTTTTTTTTAAAGAATGATGTAGGCTCATGTTAGTCATTTTGTTATTTTTTTAACATGTTTTGTTTTTGTAAACTAATTACATTAGCAATCATTCATTCATTCAATCAGTCGATTTTCCATCAGGCTTAGTTTCTGTTTCAGAGGTCACCACAGTGGAATGAACTGCCACATTAGCAAGTATTTAATATTTAATCTTATAAGTAGATCTGCCTTTATATTGCTCTCCTGTCCTAAAATCAGTATGATAATCTGTGAAATATTTGTTTTTAGTTAACTATCAATGATCATTCTTGCCAACATTAATAATCAAGTTAATTTATTCATTCATTTTCTTTCAGCTTAGTCCCTTGTTTATTTGGGGCCGCCACAGCGGAATGAACTGCCAACTATTCCGGCATATGTTTTTTACCCAGCGGATGCCCTTCCAGCTGCAACCCAGTACGGGGAAACACCCATTCACTGTCTCAATCACACACACAGACTCATACGCTATGGCAAATTTAGTTCATCCAATTCACCGATAGCGCATGTGTTCTACTGTAAAACCAGAGCACCTGGAGGAAACCCACACAGACACGGGGAGAACATGCAAACTCCACACAGAAATGCCAACTGGCCCAGCCGGGACTCGAACCAGCAGCCTTCTTGATGTTAGGCGACAGTGCTAACCACTGAGTTACCATGCCACCTAATAATCAAGTTACAATTAATAATTTCAATTATGAAGTGACTGAGCTTAATGCCACTATGTCTTTCAATATGACGATCACTGCTCAAAATATAGCTCACTGTGACATAGATTGCCATTTTTTTTATATTACAGCCTCAAGTTTGAATTGTTTTCCAGTAATTAAACAGCCCATCGTTAATAATTCCATCTATATATTATTGATTTTTTTTTCCAGAGTGATACAACAGTTCTCTTCTTATTTATATTATTATGAGAGCTTCTGTCAGAAAAACCAAGCTCATAATTTGCCCTAGGGCTGCCCCGTGGCACTGCTCTGATCACACACAGCTTCTGATTCTCTGAAAGCGGTTTCTGACTCGAAAAGAGAGAATCGTAAGCCCATGGTTTGTGCAAAAGACAAAACCAGGATGCTAACCAGCCTTCAAGAGTAATTCAATCAGCCGTAAAGCACTAATTCAATGCAATAAGCGCCTGTGAAGTCTTCAGGAGTATCCGCAGCTTTAGGCTCAATGTATTGCTATGTAGCAGATTAATAGTTTATTTTTATTGTTTTAATGGGGATGCATGGGGAAGCTGTCCGTTCTGATAGATGTTTATGTGTGTTGTCATTTAATGAGGGATTATTCTCGACCCTGCATCATCACTGCTTTATGAAAATCTCCAAGCAAAATGCAAATCTTTCTGAACTCTTCCTCCGTCTCACACAGAAAAAACGCTTTGAGCAGAAATGTCTAAGGAAATGCTGGTTAAATGAGGTCTTGCTCATACAGACACGTGTGCATTTGAGCAGATGTCACTGTGATTGTTAGACATTCATATGACAAGCGTGAAGTGAGAGGGTTGTTCTTGTTATGTTTATTTTTATGTCTGCATTTATTATTTATTATATTAGATGAAGTATCAACCCACCAGTTTTCAAAGATGACAATCATATTACCATGGTTTTATTCAATCAGTTTCTTTTAAGATTTTCTTCTACTTTTTGTATTTCAAATATCTGTCATTAAATGTTTCATGTGGTGTTCTGATTGTTTATCCATTCATTCACTTCCTTCGGCTTAGTCCCTTTATTCATCAGGGGTCGCCACAGCGAGATGAACCGCCAACTTATCCAGCATGATTTACACAGCAGATGCCCTTCCAGTTGCAAACCAGTACTGGGAAGCATCCATACACAGTCATTCACACACATACACTATGGCCAATTTAGTTTATTCAATTCACCTATAGAGCATTTCTTTGGACTGTGGGAAAAACCACAGCACCCAGAGGAAACCCAACATGCAAACTCCACAAAGAAATACGAACTGAGCCAGCCGGGACTTGAACCAGTGACCTTCCTGCTGTGAGGCGACAGTGCTAACCACTGAGCCACCATTTCACCCTGAATGTTTATTGAATAGGTGTTTTTTTTTTTTACTATATAATGCATAATACCTTTTGTATAATATTTACAAGCATTTTGATTTATAGTTAAATAGTTGAGTAGTTACATAAATGTTTATAAATGTAGGCACTTTATATTGTCTTATATGTCTTTACATTGCTGTCCTGTCCTAAAATCAGTAAGATGATCTGTGTAATAATAATAAAAAAAAATGTGTTAACTATCAATCTTCCCTGGCTTCAAATGAAATTCCTTTAAATCGAGTTACAACCTCTAATCAGAAAAAGTTCAGACAGTATGGAGTGCTGCTTTTGTACCAAATCAGAATTGCAATCCCCTGTTAACATCACCTGTTTCAAATCACATCATTATTTAACCAATTTACCTGATTACTAGCCCTAAAAATCTCCGTTTAAAAACTTTTCTTGAAATGTGTTGCGAGAACCAATATTGGACTACATGTTTATTTTGAATAATAATAAAATAATTTTTAAAAAATCATGAGGAACACATTACATAATGTTTGTTGTTCATTCATTCATTTTCCTTTGGCTTAGTCCCAGGGTTCGCCACAGCAGAATGAACCACCAACTTGTTTTACATAGCGGATGCCCTTCCAGTTGCAACCCAGTACTAGGAAACACCATACACACTCATTCACACACATACACTACGGACAATTTAGTTTATTTAATTCACCTATACCGCATGTCTTTGGACTGTGGGGGAAACCGGAGCACCCTGGAGGAAAACATGCAAATTCCACACAGGAATGGCAACTGACCCAGTCAGGACTCGAACCAGCAACTTTCTTGCCACTGAGCCACCACTGAGCATGGTGAAACCACTGAGCCACCGTGTCGCCGCAATGAAATACAAGTCAAAGTAAATGTAGAAATCGCTACTTTCTTTTTTCATTTTCGTTATCCATACTGTCCCAACCTTTTCTGATTTGGGGTTTTATAACTAAGTTAAATTATGAAGTGACTAAGCTTAAATACAACATATGTCTGGAGGACCTTTTTTTTAATAGAAACACCTTTTCACCTGTCATGGGGTTAAAGGGAAAGAAAGATAGCTGCATCTTTTTATCTCACAAGTCAGACTTGAATCAAATTCAGACTTTTTCTGCGCAATTATTAGGAAGCATTTAAACAACGTCACTACAATCTACAAACTGAATTAGTATGCTGTATGTACACTGTAATGACCATAAATTAGCAGTTTTTCTGTATTTTGTGATTTATGTTTGTTGTTGTTGTTGTTGTTGTTGTTGTTTATTTATGCTTTTGAATTGCATTATGGGACCTTGATTTTTCATCCAACAACTTTTAACCTTGAAAAGCTTGAAAAAGTGACTTTTATTAACATTTTTAATAGTTTAAAGTGATATGTTGTCCCGGTTGGTGTTGTATATTACGCTACAAAATATTTTCTGTTATTTTACAGACTTATTTTTCTATATATTATTTCTTATACATTATATTATGGGGCCTCACAGTGGCGCAGTGGGTAGCACGTTCGCCTCACAGCAAGAAGGTCGCTGGTTCGAGCCTCGGCTGGGTCAGTTGGCATTTCTGTGTGGAGTTTGCATGTTCTCCCTGTGTTGGCGTGGGTTTCCTCCGGGTGCTCCGGTTTCCCCCACAAGTCTAAAGACATGCGGTATAGGTGAATTGGGTAAGCTAAATTGTCCGTAGTGTATGAGTGTGTATGGATGTTTCCCAGAGATGGGTTGCAGCTGGAAGGGCATCCGCTGCGTAAAACATATGCTGGATAAGTTGGCGGTTCATTCCGCTGTGGTGACCCCAGATTAATAAAGGGACTAAGCCGAAATAAAAATGAATGAATGAACATTATATTATTTCAAACTAGTAAAATGTCAATCAAAGTTGTTAAACTGTAGAGTTGAATTTTCAACATCAAAAGTGGACAGAGCAGAGATCAAAGTCCAAAAATGTAATTCACAACTGTAAATAAATAGAAAAGACTACAAAATATGCAAACTGTTAATTAACATTTTTTACAGTGTATACAAAGCATTTCAAAACAACATTTGCCACTCCAAATTCTGAGGGTGCTTTTTTTGCAGCTTGACGTCACAGTTTGGTTCAGTATGAACACGTCACAGTATGAACACGGTTTTCTAAACTCGGGTGTTTGAAAAAGGTGCTCCGGAATACAGTTTGCTTGAACTCTGTTATGGTTTACTTCTAATTTGAATGCAGTTGAACCAAATAACGGAAGAGAAATGCTATTATACACATACGTATTGGTCAAACATTGTATTTATACTTTTACATACTCACTTTTCTGACATGCATAACCTCAGTGTGAAGTCCGGCTTTGGAATGCTGGGGGAGGAAAGGTCTATATAGGTATATATATATATATATATTTTAGTTTTTTTAGTTTATTATTAATTTAGTTTATTTAAAATTTGACAAGACAGGGTATTGCAGCACAATTCCCTGAAATGCGTCAAACACACACTCAAAACAATATTTGACTAATACAAATACTAATATATAACATGATAAACAAACAGAGTAAAAACAAAAATTAAAAAAAACATCAAACACTATAAATTCTAAGTTATCTATACAACAGTTTCAGAGCATGAGGAATAAAGGAGAGTTCATGATGTTTAGTTTTACTCCTGGGTATAGCAAATGTCTTATGTCGCCGAAGAAGGTAGGATGACATTCTGTCTTTTTCCTCAGAATTGTCTTTATTACTCACACACACTTGCAACTTCATGGCCTGTCTTGCATGCTTGGCTTTTCTTTATTTTACATCTCCCAATTTTGACCTCACAAAAAACCTCACAAATCAGTCAAAAAAAATAAAATAAAAACTTTTTTCTTTTTTATTCTGTGGCAGAAACAAGCTTCTATAGATCACAATAAAGTAACAAAATATACTGCATAACTGAAATGACCCACAGATAGAGAGAGAGAGAGAGAGAGAGAGAGAGAGAGAGAGAGAGAGAGAGAGAGAGAGAGAGAGAGAGAGAGAGAGATGGCGCTCTGTCTTTGGTGGCACTTTAGAAGAGATTATTGATGAATGTGCACCCCAGGCTTCCTCTTTAAGAATCATTCTCTGCTGAAAATGTCATGGAATAGAACTGAGAGCTTATAAAGCTAAAAATCAATAGTGAATTATTACAAAGGGCCAAAAAGAACTGGCTGGAGTAGATATCTCTTCTATGATACAAACCTGAAATATTTTCCAGAGACTCCTGAGAGAGAAGAGAGGAGAGATTTAAAGAAAAAAAAGTCTGTAAGGTTCACATACACATAATGTCAACCCTTTGTCCCAAATAATATTCTTTTGTTGAGTATACTTTCATTCTTAAAGCAATAGTTCACCAAAAAATGTGTCACAAATAATATTCTTTTGTTGTGTATACATTCATTCTTAGGGGTGGCACGGTGGCGCAGTGGTTAGCACTGTCGCCTCACAGCAAGATGGTCGCTGGTTCGAGTCCCGGCTGGGCCAGGAGGCGTTTCTGTGTGGAGTTTGCAAGTTCTCCCTGTGTTTGCGTGGGTTTCCTCCACAGTCCAAAGACATGCAGTATAGGTGACTTACACTACGGTATATCATAGTGTAAGT
>CAIGQW010055024.1:17207975-17227303 GCA_903798125.1 Danio choprae | reverse complement strand
GGCTGGGTCAGTTGGCATTTCTGTGTGGAGTTTGCATGTTCTCCCCGTGATCGCGTGGGTTTCCTCTGGGTGCTTCGGTTTCCCCCACAGTCCAAAGACATGCGGTATAGGTAAATTGGGTAAGCTAAATTGTCCGTAGTGTGTGTGTGTGAATGGGTGTGGATGGATGTTTCCCAGTGATGGGTTGCAGCTGGAAGGGCATCTGCTGTGTAAAACATATGCTGGATAAGTTGGCGGTTAATTCCGCTGTGGCGGCCTCAGATTAATAAAGGGACTAAGCCGAAAAGAAAATGAATGAATGAATAAACACAGAACACCCAAACAAATACTGCAGTGTTTTTTTAAGATCCTCCTTAAATAAAACGTGTATCAGAGCTGCAGCAAGGGATTGTCAATGATGGATTCTCGTACAGCACAGTTGATGGTTGCTTAGCAATGACAGACACCAGGCACATAAGCACATGTAAACTAAGGGCTCGTTCACACAGAATGTGTCTTTGCTTGTAAAACACCACTAAACACCTGTAAACAGAAACTTACAATGATTGTCTTACTTCCGAGTTCTTCTGGTTGGTCCACTGCTTTGGAACTGACAGTGATGAGCAACGCTGCTGTAAAAGTTGAAGTTATTTTTAGCGCAGTGTCTAAAAAATGTGTAGCTCATGTTTACATTGAAAAACAGTAGAAAAGTAGTGCATTGGAAAGGAAAAATGCATTCTGTGGCTTTTAGATGCGATATGTGAATGGTCCATAAAAGCAAAGATTTTTAAAGCCAACAGACTTGTCAAACAGGTCGACCAATTACTGTGCAAAATAAAATAACAACATTGCTATTTTTCAAAGGTACTTTTTTATTCCTCTGTAATTTGGCTCCAAATCATATATAAATATTATGACAATTGTACGAAATACTGGATTACTCAAATGTAAACTCATGCCATTTAATATTTAGGATTTTGTCTCTAATTATATGTCTGTCTTCACAAAAATATTAATAAAATATATAACAAAGAGTCCATTTCTGAAACTTCATTTCTTTGATACAAAACAATCCTGCTGTTTTTTTCTTCTTCTGAATAGCAGCAGGACTGCAATCCCTGAAGAAATCCTTCAATATATCAAACTTTCCATTGCGACAGGAAAGACGTCAGCACAGGTTTGAGTGTAAACAATGAGTAGGTGTGACGCCCCCTACCAAATCAAGTTTTCACAAGTCAGCTGGTGGGACGAGGCTGTAATTCGGTAGAATGATTTTCCAAAACATCTGATGCCTGCAGAGCCCTGTCGACATCCAGCATGATCTATCCATCTCGTGATCCGTTCTCTCTTCCCGTCTTCTCCCAAAAGGATTTAGTTGATGACGACGCATCTGGAGTCTGTGTTTTCAGAAGTGTGGCCCGAGGGGAAGAGGAGCGCCTGCTGTCGTGTCATTCTCATTCTTTCCTGTTTCTCAATCCAATGCTTTGTTCCTTTGCTCTTTTGTGGATCACATGTGAATGTTGTTCTTGAGTGTTTAATTGTTTGATCTGTCATACTGGTCTGTAATCCTGTTTTGAAAATATATTTATAGAAAGAATACTTTAAACACACATTTCAATATATATAAATGTTGGTCCCACTTTATTTTAAGTGGCCTTAACTATTAGGCACTTCAAAAATTGAGTACTAATTATGTTCATATTGTATTGCACAACACTTGTGGTGCTATTGAGGTAGGTTTAAGGGATAGGTTAAGGTGTAAAGGATGGTTAACCGTGGAATTACAAATGTAAATACAGAGATTAATTACAGATCAAAGGAAAGTTTTTTTTAAATATGTACGATGCAAAAACATTTAAATGTAAGTACATAGTAGTTAAATCCACTTAATGAAAAACATTATTTAGTGTTTCTAAATGAATATTTAACAATTGGTTCAGACTTTTTTTTTAACTAACCAATTACTTTCCCAAGGTGGCACGGTGGCTCAATGTTTAGCAATGTTGCCTCACAGTAAGAAGGTCGCTGGTTCGAGTCCCGGCTGGGCCAGTTGGCATTTCTGTGTGGAGTTTGCATGTTCTCCCCGTGTTGGCGTGGGTTTCCTGCGGGTGCTCCGGTTTATTACCAGTCCAAAGACATGCGCTATAGGTGAATTGGATTAACTAAATTGGCCGTAGTGTATGAATGTGTGTGAATGTGATAGTGTATGGGTGTTTCCCAGTAATGGGTTGCAGCTGGAAGGGCATCTGCTGCGTAAAACTTATGCCAAAATAGCTGACGGTTCATTCCACTGTTGCTACCCATGATAAATAAGGAACTAAGCCAAAGGAAAATGAATGAATGAATGAATGAATGAATGAATAAATGAATGAATGAATTACTTACCCCAAAGACAAAAATGTATTATATAAAGACTGTAACCAATATGATCTTCAGACATAAGCCAAAATGTTACATATTTCCTTCAGGCGTCAAAAATACATTTTGTAAAATTATGTATATGAAATTAAAATATATTGTTCTACATTGTTCTCAGTTTATTAAAAAAACTTCATAGTAAGATTTCTGTCAAAATATTATATTTTGAAGGCATTATGAGGGTTAATTTAATCTGTGTCAAGTATTTTACAGTTTTATGTTACACAAAACTTAGGTTTCATTGTAGGTGAAAAGTAGGTTTCATTGGAACAAAATTGGGAAAAAATATAGCTTCCCTTTTCTGCAATCTATTGTCTCCTCTTTTTTGTCACAAAAAAAGAAATGAAAATGTTCTAATGGATTAAAATGGCTGTTTGGGAGCCACGGTGCTGCTCAGTGGGCCGAACAGTTCCCATGTTTCCCACTTAAAGGATGTGCTCCAAATGTCATGTTCCCTCTTGTACACCTATGAAGAACAGAAATGTTCAATTCGGGTATGATGAGCACAATGAATAATACAAGTGAACTGGGAGCCATTATTAGATGGGGCACCATTATTTTGCCGGCTGTGAAAAGCGTGTACGCCATAAAGGTTATTGCGTAGTGAGGTAAAACTAAGCAGCTGGTAACATTCAGAATTGATCCACTTTCACATTTTGTGACATATAGCAGATTAACGTAGCATTGATAATGGCCTTGTAACATTGCTATTAATAATACAATTATGGGCTCATAAAATAAACAGTAGAGAAGTCTACTAAAGATTGTCAGATTTAAATGATCAATTAAAACCAGCTAGTTATGTTTAAAGCTCAACGATCATTCTTAATCCTGTGAGATTTCAGCATGCACACAAAACCCCCATTGATTAGCCCCTACAGTATAAATGATGCATTGTATTTCAACGCTGTGTCTTTTTCTGTCACCAGTAAATTCGCTTGCGGTCTCAGAGGAAAGTGTTTCTCCCTTCAGTCGCCTCAGCTGTACATCTGCCTGCTGACGTTTGATCTCGCTGTAAGTTGCCAGCATTGGAAATGGCTGATTTTGAACAAAGAACTTTTTCTTTTTAATTCCCCCCACACTGACAGTAATTCTAAAGCAGTAGTCAAGGCAACATGGAGTAATAGGAGAGGCAGATAGAGACACAGCCGCTTGCAGGCATGAGGATTCAAACTCCACCGCCTCAGTCCCAGCTCATTATCCACAACTATAGAAGGCCCATGTAGGAGGATGAGGCATGGGCTTCTGGGACAGAGAGAGGGGGAGAAAGAGAGAGGGAGTGAAGGGGAAAGGAGATGCTTTGGCCTGACAAGTTTGAAGTGCTGTTTGTAATTGTTTTCACAGCCTAGAGGAGGACAGTGTCAATGTCGAGTGAAAATGATGACAATGCAAAAGATAGCATGGATGTTTAGGTGGACCAGGATATGGGGAGAGCGAAAGACATTTGAAGGATCACTTTAGCAACATCAGCAATGCTTACTTAATTCTGAAGTGCAAAAGTGCACTTATATACGCTTCTTTTAGGGGATAACCTCATGATTATGGTTCTTCAGGGTAGATATTCATGACCAGAATAAGAATTTTATCAGAATTTTAAGCTGTGAATGTTTGACTTATAATAATAAATAATAGATTTATTTTATTGCCTTTAAAGTACAATAACTGGACATAAACATAGGAGGCAGAGAAAAATGCTCATTTTGATGGTCATTATTGCACATTTTGTTGACTATATATTACATTGCAACTACGAGCCAACTAATTCCCATTAGTGTATTAGCAAACTGTCTTTGCGAGTACAACTTACACTAACCCTAACCCCAACCTTTCAGCATACTAATACTGTAATTAGTATTAGTTGGCATGTAGTTGCAATATACCTTAAAATCCACAAAATGTATTGAAAGGATCATCAAAGTAAAATGATACAGAACTTTACGGACAACACATGAAGGTTTTTGCATCTGAACTCTTCATATGTAGACAAACACAAAGGAGAGTTGCTGAATTTCATTTGTCACTAATATATACCTTAGGTACACCTTGCAGTCTTGACCCTTATTGTCTTAAAATCTACATTTTTTTCTATTCCTGGAAACATTCCTTAAAGGTTTTGGTCCATATTGACAAAATAGCACCACGCAGTTATTGCCGATTTTTTAGGCTGCACATCAATGGTGGAAATCTGTTTCACCACATTCCAAACTTGCCTTTGAGTATGGTGAAGTCACTGTTACTGTATGTTCAAGAAGTCAGTTTGAGATGATTTGAACTTTGTGACATGTGGCATTATCCTGCTGGATGTAGCCATCACAAGATACGTTGTGGTCAACATACATTGGCACATTGTAGTTCATAAAGGGGTGAACATGACCAAATGTTGTTGCAGAAATTGAGAATAACTAAAACCAGGCTAATTTTCTTTTTCTAATCTTCTACTCGTTTTAAAGTTTTGCTTTTTTGCTGTTGTTAGCTGACAGGAGTGTCACCTGTTTTCTTTTACTGCTGTAACTCATCTGCTTCAAGGTTGGACGTGTTGTGTTTCTTCAGGGAAGCTCTTCTGCAGACCTCAGATGAATGTACAAAGCTACCCAGGCTCATTCTGAAAGCATACCCCTAAAAACATTTCTGGAGAGCGCCAAATACATCCCAGGAGGTACGTTTTTTTGCAGTTTTTGTTTTCACGAATCCACCAGAGGAGTGCCTGCTCTTCTCGCGTAAATCCACCAGAGGCCACTGTCAACTGACTGACTGACCGACCGATTTATTGATCTACCCACCCACTTCCCTAAACCCAACCAACAGTGTTTTCAAAAGCAATGCAGAACAAGAAAAGCGCTCGCAGCAGCCTGTCTTTAACCACGTTTTCAGGTATTCTTACCCTGTTATTTACTTATTTATTTACATTTTTGGCGTTTGTTTTTGTCTTACATGCTTTCTGGAACCGTTCTTCGCCAGACTTGAACCCAGTCGTCGCAGGCAAGAACTCATGTCACAAGTCCGCCGATGTACACAATGAGCCACTGGACAAACCGGTAACAGCGGAAAAACTGTCCATACAGAGGTAAGCGGTCAGCTGGTAAGCGCGAAAAGGAACGGCGTCATACCGTCCCGTAGCATTCATTTTAAAGACAAAATGCAACCATACGTACCTCTGGCTACATAATTTTCCATAGAAATGTATATAGTATATCAGAATGAGCCTATGTCGAATTTGCACTCTGAACCACTTCCTTTCTCAGGAGGTACCTTTTTCTGATCGATTTTCAAAGTCTGCATTTTTTGTATCCTTTGATGTCTTCGATATCCCACAATCCTGTACATTTCATTTTGAACAGTTCTTGAATCTTGAAGACTGCATGAGTGTCAATTTGTTTGCAAATGTATGTTTTTGAGCAACGTTTCGATGGCATTTTCATGTGCTAATAGTTACCATTGTAGTAAGCATACATCCCCTTAGTTATCACCAAAGCTCTCTCTATTTTGCTTTAAATGATTAAATCGTGTTATGCTTTCTAAGAAGTCTCTCTGAAATACATTTTACAGAGTGAATGCTGCCTCTAGAGTCACTGCCTGATTGGGCAGCAAGCTTTCACACAAAGCTATTGTCTTTATTATCTGTCTGATAGCTTTATGAAGTTTAGTGTGGAAAAAGACAGCTTCCAAAGTTAACCATAGCTGCAGGTTTAAACCGATTTGAACTTGTAGAACGTGGTCCTGCAGCGACTAACTTTGTTGCTGTGCTACTCAATTGTATCAGCCTGACACTGACCTGTGATTGTAGGGGTAGTGTTAGGGTTTTGATTGATCGAAAATGTTGTTCCAGGAAGAAACAAAGCTGCTGATGGAGGAGTTTGTCCCACACTGAGCCAGTAAACATTGTTCTTGGATCAGCAGCACAAATGAAAGGTCACAAGATTTTCAAGGTTGCCTTGAGCCAACAGTTTTTCTTCAACTGATTCTATAACAGTGATGAAAACCCCATTAACTCTGCCTGTTCTACTTATAATAAAGGATCTTTGTTTATTTACAATCCGCAGCACCTCTTCTCTGTTGCATCAAACGGGTCAATAAATTCCACTTTTATTATTTCTGTCTGCCAGGTGGTGAAATTAATTACCCTGAAAAATGAACAGCGTTGTAACATCACTCAGTTTAGAGAACTGTAGGGGGGCTATGTAAATATTGTCAAAAGCAAGATGGCTTCTCCAAAGCTGTAAAATGTTCTCTTTTTGACACTCAGCCTTACCTCTGCTACAGCTGATGTCATGCCAGGAGAACTCTCTCTCAGAATAAATAAATAAATAATAATATAAAAAGAGACTGAAATAGCTTTAATGGTGTTAAAACGCCAAACAATTTCAATCTTTTATTCCTTTCAGGTAGCCATTATATTCCAGGAGAGTCTACCTAAGAAGTGCCGTCTTGCGCTGCCAAGCGATTTCTACCCCATTTACTGTCCTTTTATGTTCCCCCTCCCCATTTAGATGTCCTGATTTCTCACCCGCTGTTTCCTACATGCTGTTGTTTTCTACATCAAAACTCTGAAGATGCCATCAGGAGATGCTGGAGGATTCACTCTCTGCCCAATTCTTCTTGCAGTATATTGTTGAGATGGTTTAAGTTCCTGAGGGAGGAACAGTGAGTCTGGTGGTAAATCTTGATTTTCAGAGTGTATTTGTCCCTGTGGATTGAGAAAATATGGCGAGTGCTTATTTTACAGTTTGTTTGTTGTTTTTTTCTCAAAATATAATGTAGATATTTTAAATTACAGGTTATTATGAGGTACATTTACACTACATTTTCAACTACAAATTGAATATTTTATGTGTTTAGAACAACACTTGGGCTTGGTCCATACTTGTGTTTTGCAACAGTTTCTATAGTTTCATTGACTATGTTTACATGGACATCAGTAATCAAATTGTTTACCTTCATCTGAATAAGAAAATAATATGAATAAGGTGTTTGTATGAGTTGCTTTTAGAATGCTCCTTCCATGTTCCCACTTTATATGTTATACCACATAAGATCGATTAACCAAAGTTTCCTCCAGAGTTTCATGTAATTTAATAATGATGTTTTATTTAACATTTTTTGACAACTTCAACTGCAGTTCGGTAGTTTCACTTTCATTCAGCAACATTTCCTTCATGCCCCAGCAACAAATTTGGAGGTACTGGATGCTTGTACAAATTAAGGAAAACTTCCATATTTCCCGGACAGCATTTGTGAGGGTGTGATGAGTTCACTGGAGATGCGGGTGTCTGTGGTGCAGGTGTCTGTATTCAGGGATGGAGGGTGTGATGAGTTCACTGGAGATGCGGGTGTCTGTGGTTCGGGTGTCTGTGTTCAGTGATGGAGGGTGTGATGAGTTCACTGGAGATGCGGGTGTCTGTGGTGCAGGTGTCTGTGTTCAGGTATGGAGGGTGTGATGAGTTCACTGGAGATGTGGGTGTCTGTGGTCCTGAACTGACTCGATAGGTGTGGAGAATACAATGCCAAGCAGCCGTGTGTGTATGGAATATCCTGTCGCAAAATGTGGCGAAAAATCCTACATGGTGGTAATAGTTTGAATAAAGTGTTTACATGTCTGTACATGACTAAAATAGGAATACTCCACATGTCTTAATTCGATTTACTACGATTATGACTTTATTCAGGTTAAGGTAATCAAAAATCTTTGTTTACATGGTAGATTCTTAATCAGAGTATTGTCCTAATCATATTCAAATGTATTAAAGAGTATTGGTGTCTATGTAAAAGTACAAAGTCTGTTTCAAGGAAGGTCTGTTCACTCCGTGGCCATAGCATATTTTCAACGCCTCCAGTTCATTCAAGACCAAAGTCCTATCTAGATGATTTTGTATCATTGTAAGTTATTTTTATAGCTGTTACATAGTTTGATTACATCCTCCGGGAAACAGGTTGTTTTTCTATTGTTTTCTTCTAATACAGTTAAGAGAGAGTTGTTTTATTTCACTTGTGCTTCCAAATATGAAATTTAATCATTTGCTTGGCAAACATTTTTACAGAATTTGATGTTTTCCCATTCTAAGAGATATGACTTGCATGTCAGAGAGGCGTTTCAAAGACTTGGCTTTGGATGAGATGTGTAAAAAAATTTGTTGGCGGTTCATTCCGATGGCGACCCCAGATAAATAAAGTGCCCACACTTTAAATAGCAACTGAAAGCGAGTTTCTGTGCTTTCCTTTACACCTCAGACAACCGTGTTGAGGTGAATCTCCAAGTCTCTGCGTGGTTCACCCATGGGGGGCTTTGTGTCATGTATAACTACAACTTCCCTACCTCTGTCTGCGGTGAAAGACTTTAATAGAGGCCAACCAGTGTATCATGGAGAGACACTTCACACACTCCTGTGGTGAAGGAGAGCAGCGAGGTGACAGTGGACTCTTTCTACGATGCAATCAGGCCTGCATTTGCCCTGGAGGGACTCGTGCTCTTGTTGATTTTGTCTGTTTTTCAGTGTGATGGATCCACCATGAGATGCGTCGCCCTACGGGACTCTGTTCCTGGACTTGGTGTAATGTTAGATTGTAAAGCTGGAAGGCAAGAGGAAACCATTTCATGGCTCCCAAGCCTCAGATGTGAAAATAACACTCAGCTGGTGTTTTACATCAGCCACGTACGCACACAGCAAGTTTCAGGAAATACAGCTGCATTTAAATGTGAGCCATGATTTATTGTTCTATGTGAGTACAAACTACAGTGGGGGAAAAAGTATTGAACAAGTCATGTTTTTTCCTGGGAATAATATTTCTAAAGGAGCTGTTGACATGGAATTGAACCAGATTTTGGTAAAAACTTAAACAATATGAACATAAAAATAAAACCAAACAAAAAAAAATCTGAAAAATGAGTTGTAATAACAATGAAATGACACAAGGAGAAAGTAATGAACTTCTGAAATGTATTTAACACTTTATATAAAAGGCTTTATTGGTGATGGCAGCTTAAAGACGCCTCTCATGTAGAGAATGAAGTCACTTGCATTGCTCAGGTGTGAGTTTTTCACAGACTTCAACAGAGTGTAACAATTTTGATGGTTCTGTTGGTTTCGTCCATCAAATCTGATCTTTAATATGTATTTTCTATAGAATTCAGATGATTTTCTTTCTCTGAAACAATTTGAGAGTTTCTTTGGCTGTGTTTTGGATCATTGTCTTGCTGAAATGTCCCTGGTGACCCTGGTTTCATCATCATCATCCTGGTAATGTAGATGTTGGACTGAAGCTGCTAATATTCATTTACACTGAGGAAGGGCAGAGGGTTGCTGAATAATTACTGAGAGATTTCAGCTGCTATCTGGGCTTTTACTGTCTTCCTACACCTCCCTTTCTTCATGTGTTCAATACTTTTTCCCTGTCATTTCATTTTATTACACATAACTTTGATTTGTAAACTAATTAGCGTGTTTTCTTTGCATATATGGATTTATTTGGTGTTTTGGTGAAAATTTCAAATCAACTGCACGTTTAGAAATATTTTTCTGACGTGTTCAATATTCTTACGTGTTCAATATTCTTGACGTGTTCAGTAATCTTATTTCCCCCACTGTATGTAAAAACTATGAAAGTTGTTCAGTGATTCACCACTGGGGGGTGATCTAAGTAAACGCCCATGATTCATGTGACCTCCCAGCAAAGATCCACAAATTTGTTTAAACATTTCCTAAAGCTATAACATAATGAAGCCTCATTTACTGAAATCATGTGACCTTTGGCAGTTTGATGCGCACTGCAAACCATGGATTTAAAACAAAATATTTGTCAAGTCAAAAGCAGCCGTCATTATGGACCACACTGCAAAAAATGCTCTTCTTACTTTTTTTTCTTCTTGTTTTCTAGCCCAAATATCAAACAATTCTTAAATCAAGACGCATTTTCTAGACAAGCAAAAAATACTGTCTTGCTTTAAGAAATAATATGCCAAAATTAAGTTAGTTTTTCCTTAAAACAAGGAAATAATCTTGTTTTTTCCTCTTGACATAAGATTATTTTACTTACCCCATTGGTAGATTATTTAGCTTGTTTTAAGGAAAAACTCACTTAGTTTTGACATATTGTTTCATAAAACAAGACAATATGTTTGGCTTGTCTAGAAAATGGTTCTTGATTTAAGAATATGTAGATAATTGGACTAGAAACAAGACAAAAACTAAGTAAGAAAAGTATTTTTGCAGTGCACTTGTTAGTTCAAGTTCTGATTTAGTTTGTCTATATCGATCTATCTATCTATCTATCTATCTATCTATCTATCTATCTATCTATCTATCTATCTATCTATCTATCTGTCTATTTTATTACTTCTTTGTTTGTCTGTTTTGAAATTTTGTATGTATATATTGTTGGACTTACTGTAATGTCATACCTCTTTTTTTGCACCACAGGGATTAAAAACTCTGGACTTTGGCTTCATGTCACTTTTTTAGGCCTGCCTCAATCCTTCGCTACATCCTTTACATGGTGTTACTACACTGAACCGATCATATTAAGTGATTTCACTGACACTGAGGAAATATGGGCAAAAAAAAAAAGTGATTGAATGTCGCAGCCGGTGTAGACATCTGATGCATACTAAAAACCGAATTTGATTTTATATGGATGGACTATACATGAACCCGTAGTGACAAAAGAATGAGCGGGCGATACGTCTGGACATGATCCAAACCTCAGAGACAGGAGGGAGCAAAAGGCCTTTTTTTTAAGTTTTTTGGTGACATTGAGATGTCATTCTGACCGTTTTTCCCCAACCACACTGCTGAATACGCCATTACAGTGTGCTTTGTTCTTGACGGGCACTTTCACTACAAAGGTAGGAAGCCGGACGAGGGAAGAGTTTTGATGAAGCGGATGCCAACGGAGGGCCATATTCAGTCTTCTAGTCCACCACGGCTGATGGGATTACATTTTGGGAATGGAAAACTCCTGCCTTGTCTGCACGAGCCGCATGTCTATTCTTCAAGAAGACAAAGTAGAGGCGGGGGCGAGGATGATTAAATGAAATGTTGTTTGGGTTAGTATGCTCAGCGGGATTGAGGGTTCATTGTGTTGGACAGATAGGGAAGAGGCCAGAGGGAAGTTCTGCGGTGAGATTAACTTTAAGCCTTTCATTCTTTCTGACTATGTATGCTTTCAATCAAAGTTGGGCAATCACTTGACTCCAACTTCAATCTGGGCTTTCCATTTCACGCTCATTGGTGAGAAAAACTGCTCTAATTTGCAACCAGTTACTGCTCCGCCCTAAAGTGAAGAATTAGTATGATGATATAATTGCTTGGGGTTTTGAAAAAGAAAAAAACACACACAACATAAAGTGTGAAACGCATTTCTTTGGAGATTGAAATTCAAGGCACTGATCACTAAGTTTGTGTGCCAATTTGCGCAAAGAAAGTTGTTATTAGTTGCTCTTTTCTTTTCTTTTTGTGTTGGGGATATATTTGTTTAGAATATGCACAGGTCTGAGAAAGTTATTTTTGTCTCCTACATTACCTTTTTATTCCATACTTTAAAACACCACACACTAAAACCTTACTTAGTGCAGCGATTGTTTGTATACCAAAAAATGTTTGCCATGTTTCGAACAAGAATCACTGATGCCGTATAAACAGACACATTAAAGAATTATAGTTATTTTACTGTTTTAACTATTTTATATGCTTTAATTTCAGAATAATGTGCATGCAAATCTATTGCACATATTAGTTTATTTACCATCAGTTTGCCAATATGAATTATCCCTTACATGTAAATATAAAAATGAATAATACCTTGTTGTAGTCAACCGTGAATCTCTTGAAATTGATACATTTTTATTAGTCATTATATTTTTTTATTTTTCAAAAATAGTGACCAGATTTTAGTTTTAATCCAACTTTAGTCATTTTCACAAAAAATATTAAAACAATTAAATACAAAAGAAATAAATGAATAAATATAAATGTATATTAAAATATTACAAAACAATAAATAAACAACTGCAAGAAAACTCTGTGTGTCTACCTTGCAGTCCTCACGTTATGGGGACCAAATGTCCCCACAAGTATAGAAATACCATTAAGTTTTGACCTTGTGGAGACATTTTTTGGTCCCTATGAGGAAAATGACTCATAAATCACACATAATCACATAAATCGCATTGAAAATGTAAAAATGCAGATTGTTTAGGCATAGGGTTGGGGAATAGACTATATCTGTACAGTATAAAAATCAATACGTCTATAGGAAGTCTAGTGTGTGTGTGTGCAGCCAACATTATTCACCACATAAAGAAACCTGTGGCGGCGTGGTGACTCAGTGGTTAGCACTGTCGCCTCACAGCAAGAAGGTCGCTGGTTTGAATCCCGGCTGAGTCAGTGTTCTCCCCCTGTTTGTGTGGGTTTCCTCTTGCGAGTTTTCTTTCCTATCATTAATTTCTTTTTCTTTTTTTTAACTCTTTCCAATCATATTTCACAAATTCCTGTCATTATGAGCTCTAATAGTCCTATTAGTAGATGTTTATCACAAAAAATATGGTGCGAACATTCAATTGCATTTTAGGCCGTTGAATGGTTTTTGGAGCAAGCTAGGGAACACAGAAGCTCTACTTTCAATCCTTGCATATGAACAGGAATTAAAAGATCTTTCTGCGGTTAAATATGGAATGCGCTACGCAGGCTGACAATCAGATTAATTTAGGCCTGTTTACCTGAGATCAAGCGGGATCAGCGTGTTGTTTGCTGTAGAAGAAAGCACTGCGAGTATTGATGTGTCACATTGACCTCGACGAAAAAAAATAACACATTTCTGCATCACAACACTCGCCTAATGAGCTTTCTGACAACGGCCAGCTGTTCCTGCAGAGGTGAAGAGGGTATCATCTCCACACTTGCCACTTTGTGCCAGCTTTACTGCAGTCTAATTGACATCTGCCTGAATCTCTGCGCACAAAAGCTAGACCAGGAGGGGGGAAAAAGGGAAAACCAATTAAAATGCGATCAATATGTGCTTTCTTCACATACACAAAGAGATTCCCGCGGTTCGATGCGAGTTTTATGTTTGAGTGACCATAGTGACCGTAAGGAAGCTTTTCATTTATAAAGCGCCAACAAATGTTACTCACTGCGCCACCGTGATGCCCCTGTCTCTTCTCACCCTCTCTTCATTTTTCAGTTGAGAAAAAGCACTTCGTGGGAGCTTTAAATGGGTTGAGGTGAGACTCTACAGTCAAAATACACTTTTAATTGTTTATTTTATAGCACTTTATCAATTTGTGTCTCTAGATTTTATACAATATATAGTTTTATGGCGGTTTTATAAAAATACTATAAGAAATACTGTGAAAACTTCCTTATTTGAGTATTTCTTATTAGACTTATTTGAAATATTTTGAAAAATGAATAAAAGTTTCACGTGAGGACTAATAATTTTGACTGTATGTTGTATGCAATCAAGCACAAACATAACCCTAAGTAAAAACATGAATAAAAATGGCTTTGGCTACAATTTAAAAAATAAATTTAATAGTGTTATAGTGTCCAAAATGTTACTAAGAAGTGTTTTGGTGCATTTCCTGGCAAATAAAATAGATAAAATGTCTCAATTTAGTATGTGCAAGGTCACATGGATGGTCAAACTGTCAGTTTAATTTCTGCTTGGACCCTGAGAAGGAGATAGATTAAAGGTCCAGTGAAATTAAAATAAAATAAAAATTCATTTGTGTGATCCGCTGTGTAAAGCATATGCTGGATGAGTTGGCGGTTCATTCCGCTGTGGTGACCCCTGATTAATAAAGGGACTAATCCAACTAAATTAATGAATGAATGAATGTTACAATCAGGCACAATATATACCAGAGATGCCCAAAGTAGGGCTCGCGGGCCAAAGTTGGCCCATTGCAATTTTTGATTTGGCCCACCATCCCATTTGAGAAGAGAGTGAGAAGGATAGAGAGGGTTGGGGCGAATGGGGGTTGGGGGTCATTTCTAATTTGATATAACCTTTTTTTGTTTGTTTTCAAGAGTTCACACTTAGCTGATGATTGGTAATATAGCTTGTTTGGCATGCTGTCCCGGGAGAGAGCCCTGAGCTCACGAGATCCTCGAGCCCTGGGCTCCCTCCCGTTTGCAGGGCGAGAGGGGAGCTTGAGCTCAGGTAGATCTCGATTAACTCCCCCAACTTATTTCTGGCTAAAAGAATGGCTGAAAAGAGATGTATACTTATTAAGGGCTTGGCAATGATATTGCTTAGTTTGTTCAATTTACTTAAATTGTGTGTTTTTGGACTGTGGGAGGAAACCGGAGAACCCAGGGAAAACCCACGCGAGCACGGGGAGAACTCTGGTTATTTATGGTGATCTAGGAATCATCTGATTGGTGAATCAATTGCGAGCTGATGAGGGACCGGCTGTAAGCAATCATAAGCACGTGATCCTCTCGAAATTAGTTTATAAATAAACCTCACTTATTTCTGAGCTACAAAAAAAGCAAACTGAAATGAAATGTTTCAATGTAATGTTGTAAATTAATCAGATTTTTTTCAATGTAAATGATGTCACTCCACAGATACAGGACTATGCACAAGACATCGGTGAGCAAATCAAGGCAAAAACTACATAGTTTAACTCTATTCTGTTATAAATGAGATTGTTTTGGTATTTACTGTAATAAGCTCATTATTAAATGTTAAAGAATTATGCTGTATTAGTTCGTATAAAGCAATGTTTTCCAGTTATTTTTAAATATTATTAAATAAATTAGGAAATTACCCATGGCAATTATATTTACCTTCGGCCCACTAGTCTCAATCAAGGATGGTTTTTGGCCCTTTGATAAGAAAATCTTTGGACACCCCTGATAGATATGAGCATAACCCTCAGTAAAAACATGAATAAAATTGTGAATTTTGGCTTTGGCTCAAATTAAAACAGTTAATAGTGACCGTAAAGAAGCTTTTCATTTACAGTATTAAGCTCCAAAATGCTACTAACAGGTGTTTTGGTGCATTTCCTGGCAAAAACAATTGATAAAGTGTCTCAATTTAATATGTGCAAGGTCACACGGATGGTCAAACTATCCGTTTATTTTCTGTTTGTACCCTGAGAAGGAGATTGATTAAATGGGATTAGATGAGACCCTATACAGTCAGACAGTTTTTCAGCTTTATGAAAATAAAAATATCTAAAATACACTTTTAAGTGTTTCTTTTATAGCACTTTATCAATGTCTGTCTCTAGATTTTAATTAGGATACATAGCTGTTTTCTCAACATATATTCTTTCCCTTAAACTGAGCCATAAATCTCCAATTAGCAACACCTACATAAACCAAATTTTGCAATTGTATTCATATCTATATTCTGAATGTTTTTAATTATTCATGTGAAAGTTTTATTCTGCGGGCAGCACGGTGGTGCAGAGGGTAGCTCAATCGCCTTACAGCAAGAAGGTCGCTGGTTCGAGCCCCGGCTGGGTCAGTTGGCGTTTCTGTGTGGAGTTTGCATGTTTTCCTTGTGTTCGCGTGGGTTTCCTCCGGGTGCTCCAGTTTCCCCCACAAGTCCAAAGACATTCGCTATAGGTGAATTGGGTAAGCTAAATTGTCTGTAGTATGTGTGTGTGTGTGTGGATGTTTCCCAGTGATGGGTTGCAGCTGGAAGGGCGTCTGCTGTGTAAAACATATGGTGGGTAAGTTGGCGGTTCATTCCGCTGTGGCGACCCCAGATCAATAAAGGGACTGAGCCGAAAAGAAAATGAATGAATGGTGACTTTCCAAGTCATTTTTAAAAGATCAAGAAATTTTCACAGTATTTCTTATACAATTAACAATGTATAATATTAACAATTATAGATATATTTTAAAAATATTAATTAATTATGAATTATTTCAGTTTGGCTTTAATTAAAAATAAATTTTATATATATATATATATATTTTTGTTGGTTTGTTTGTTTTTGGGTTATTAGCACACATTCTCATATTTATGGAGTGGTAAAAAATTAATTCCCAATAATCCCATTGTAAAAAACTCTTGAGTCTAAAATGTCCAAAAAAAAAATTTAAGTTTATAAAAAAAACCTAACATGATCCAACGTTCATATTTTTGTGCTTGAAACGTATGCAAATTGCTTATTTGATTGAATAATGCCTGATTTGCATATTTAAACATAACATTTTAGAAACTGTCTAATAATAAACAGTAAGTATTTAAAGCTAGTTAGTTAGTAATTTTTGTATTTACTCTGTTCACCTGCGTGGATTGTTTTCTGTCTGTATTTTATACCAGTAGCTCTGGCTGGGAAGCAGTTATTACAGGCTCTTTACGGAGGCTGTGTGTGACCCCTGTCTGAAGGTGAAAGCCACCGGCTGCTCCAGTGTAGTCCATCACCGCACCACTCACCGCTTCCCATTACACTCCAGGTGCTTTCCAGTACTGCTGATACACACAAAAACACACACTCGCACACAATGTAGCTCCGTCTCACCTGAATTGTACCTTGTAACCCCTCAGCCCACACGCGTACCCGTCCATGGGGCTGTTTAAAATACAGTCATCGCTCCAATCCACCTACTCGCTAATACAGCCAGCACTTATGAACACACTCACGCGGGTCGCAGGAATGACGGGCTGAAGCGAGGCCTCGGCACCTTGGGTCCATGGCCTTTTAGAGAGGCAGCTGAGGGCCGATTCGCTCACCGAGGACTGTAATAAGTGTCAGCGGTGGCTGCAGATGAGGTCAAGTCTTTATTCAGAGACGAAAAAGGGAAATTAAGGGTCACGGTTCACTTTGCAGGTCACGTGGCACGTTGGAAAGAAATGTATAATACTGCACTGGTTTTGAAGGAGGACTCGACAGGATGGAATGTGGTTGCTGATAGTGCAGATAACGTTTTTTCCCAGAGAAAGGAAACAGAGAAAGGAATTTTTCACAGTATTTCCTATAATATTTTTGTCTTCTGGAGAAAGTCTCATTTGTTTTATTTTTGTCTAGAATATAATTTTTTTTAAACTATTATTTTTATATACTGTTTTTTTTTTTCCTTTTTTTATTTTATTTCAATTGTCTACAGAACTTGCATATTAGCCTAATTGACCTATTTTGGCCTTTAAATTGCACTTTAAGCTGAATACTAGTATCTTGAAAAATAGCCAGTAAAATATTCATTCATTCATTCATTCATTCATTTTTTTTCAGCTTAGTCCCTTTATTAATCCAGGGTTGCCACAGCAGAATGAACCACCAACTTATCCAGCACATGTTTTTCACAGCGGATTCCCTTCCAGCTGCAACCCATCACTGGGAAACATCCATACACCCTCACGGACAATTTAGCTTACCCAATTCACCTATACCGCATGTCTAAACCGGAGCACCCGGAGGAAACCCACGCAAACACAGGGAGAGCATGCAAACTCCACACAGAAATGCCAACTGATCCAGCCGGGGCTCGAACCAGCAACCTTCTTGCTGTGAGGCGATTGTGCTACCCACTGCACCACCGTGCTGCCCGCAGTAAAATATTTTTTCTTCAAAATATAATCTTTTCTGTTCAACAGAAGAAAGAAAATCAAACAGTTGAAGTTCAGTTTGGTTCAGTTCAGTTCAGTGTGGTTTAAGTTTCACTGCTGAAAGTTCAAACACTGAAGAGCAAATCCACCGAAGCGCAGCTCCACAAGTGCTTCACGAGCAAGCCAGTGGCAACAGTGGTGAAGAAAAAAAACTTCACCAATTGACGATGTGAAGGGAGAAAAAAAACCTCAAGAGAAACCAGCTCTGTTGGGCATGACCATTATTCTTCTGGCCAAACTGTGTGGAGCTGCAGTCTAGGCGCCGGAGGCTGACGAAGCTGGACGTCCATTGTGGAAAAGCTGCAGGTGTGGGTAGGGCACCGGCGGAAGGTCAGGCTGGCCCACAGGATCAAAGCATGGACTCGTTTGTCACTGTGGCCTTTCAGGTCTCATGCACTCCATTCCTCCATGACCACCACAGCATCAGCTCGGGTTACGCACTGGTCCAGGATTCCTTGGGATCATCTCTTCACAGATCTTGGATCACATCAATGGCACTGCATAGTCTGCAGGGGCCTCAATATGAGTATCCCCAGGTAGAAATAGAAAATAAAGAAAATATTTAGTGTAGCTGCTGTTCATAGTGTATTTAAACGAGATGCAAAAATGGATTGTTATAGATGAAAACAGCAGTTATATAAACAAACATAGAAACAAACATGTAAAGCAAATGAGAGTTTCTAACACAATGTCTGGTGCATTAAGACAGAAGGAGTGTGTTCTACAGGTGGTTGTCAAGCCTGCTCACCTGTGTGGAGCACACTCATGCATCATACCTTTATGCGATGCATTGAGTGTATGCTTTACTAAAAAGATAGCTCTTTAATCTAGTTTTAAACTGAGAGAGTGTGTCTGAGCCTCGGACATTTATCCATACACAAACATTATGCTTCCACATGAATCATCAATGCTATGTGAAAAATTGTGAGGCTCTTTCAATTTTGTATGCACATTGTAAAAAGTATCTGTTAATTAAATCTTAAATAAAAAGAAATTCTAAAAAGAAATACACACACACACATAATATATATATATATATATATATATATATATATATATATATATATATATATATTCACTATAATACTATACAGCACAAATGCACAAACATTCAAAATAACAAGAAAACATTTCTTGAGAAGCTAATCAGGATTATTTGGCACCAAAGACTGGCGTAATGATGCTTAAAGTTCAATTTAGCAAAAAATGCCATTAATACCTTTTAAAACCAGCAAAACATGGCCTGTTGTCTCTGTATATCATTATAAATTTCCTGATTGATTGGTTGATTGATTGGTTGATTGATTGATTGATTGATTGATTGATTGATTGATTGATTGATTGATTGATTGATTGATTGATTGATT
>CAIGQW010055024.1:17194703-17207965 GCA_903798125.1 Danio choprae | reverse complement strand
ATTGATTGATTGATTGATTGATTGATTGATTGATTGATTGATTGATTACTAAGATTACAGACCACAGACCAATCAGAACAGTTATTTATTGACTTTAATACGTTTGTGTTTATCGATTTTACATTAATGCCAAGTCATCACAAAATAGTAATAAAAAAATGCACGTTTTTATTTTTTAGGTATTTAAATATTCCAAGGGCCTCACGGTGGCGCAGTGGATAGCACGGTCGCCTCACAGCAAGAAGGTCGCTGGTTCGAGCCTCGGCTGGGTCAGTTGGCGTTTCTATGTGGAGTTTGCATGTTCTCCCCGTGTTGGCATGGGTTTCCTCCGGGTGCTCTGGTTTCCCCCACAAGTCCAAAGACATGCAGTATAGGTGAATTGGGTAAGCTAAATTGTCCGTAGTGTATGAGTGTGAATGGGTGTGTATGGATGTTTCCCAGAGATGGGTTGCAGCTGAAAGGGCATCCGCTGCGTAAAACATATGCTGGATAAGTTGGCGGTTCATTCCGCTGTGGCGACCCCAGATTAATAAAGGGACTAAGCCGAAATAAAAATGAATGAATAAATGAATAAATATTCCAATGGCATTTCACTAACTACAGGAAAGACATTAAATATTAGTCAGAGCTCTCTAAATCAACCCCAGTCAATATGATCCATTCACTTCTGTGTTACTGCACTGTTCTGGGTTTTGTACACCAGAGTGACTGAAATGATGTATTGTCATGGTCTTTTTCCTCAAAGCGAGCTAGCGTTAAAGGAAGCATTATATTTTTCAAATTACATTTCAACTGCCAATGCATTTCCCCACTCTTCTTTTTCTCATCCCACACATTAGCGATCGCCTTAATGTGGTCATGAATCTTATATGCCCAACTATTCATAGATTTGCTGAGTCTGTGTTTAGAAGGCAAATTTAAGAAGCTGTCAGTGAGAAAGATGAACGATAAACCCATACATAAATATGATCACCTAGATCATTAGGTGCATTATAATGTTAATATGTCACTGACATGTATATGGGAGATCATTTGTCAAAGAGCGGGATAAAAAAAGCATGGATGCATTGAAGGGTGCTATTGTGTGATGTTATATACACCTCTGGTGTCCCTAGACATTATCTGCGTAGATTTAGCTTAAAACACCTCAAGAATCATTTATTGCACCATACTGTAAATACACCTTTTTATGACAAAAATGCAAATGAGCTGCTGCCTTTTGGGAGGCGGAGCTTTATATCTTATCTTTATATCTACCCAGGCTCATTCTGAAAACGTACTGCTATATACATTTCTGGAGAGTGCCAAATACGCCCCAGGAGGTTATTTTTTTTGCAGTTTTTGTTTTCGCGAATCCATCAGAGGCCGATGTGTACGCTTTTTGAGATGTTCGTGCCTGCTGTTCTTGCTTAAATCCACCAGAGGCCGCTGTCGACTGAATGACTGACTGGCTGACCGATCGACTGACCCACCCTCCTCCTTCCCTTAACCCAACCAATAGTGTTTTCAAAAGCACCAATTGACCCGCCCACCCACTTCCCTAAACCCAACCCACAGTTTTAAAAAGCAAGTCAAAAAAAGAAAAGCCCTCGCCTGATTTTTACCACGCTTTCAGATTTTACCACATTCTCACCCTGTTATTTACTAGTTTATTTTATTTTTTCTTCTGTTTTTGTCTTACCTGCTTTCTGGACAGTTCTTCGCTGGACTCGAACCCTAGTCATCGTGGTCAACGCCTCTCTGCATCTCAAGTCCACCAACGTACATGGCGAGCTACTAGACAAACTGGTAACAGCAGGAAAGCCATCCATACGGAGGTAAGCAGTCAACTGGTAAGCGCCCCGTAGCGTTCATTTTAAAGACGAAATGCAGCCATAAGCACTTCTGGCTACATAATTCACGATCTCCAGAAATGTATATAGGATTACGTTTTCAGAATGAGCCTATGTTATATTGTTTACATATTTTTATTTTTTACTTATATTTTTCAGATTATATTATATGTGTGATTGTATTTATTGTAATTTCTTTTTAAAATTCTACTTTTTGTATTAAAGGTGCAGTAGGTGATATGCCACAATGCTAACCGGTTTGCATAATATCTTTGAAACACAGTCCCTCCCCTGTCGTGCATTATTTCATGCATGCAAGGATCGTTGGTCTCACTCTCTCACACTTTGTCCTAAAGCGACTACTGTATGCTTAGTGCAGGAATTACACTTATATTCAGAGTAGCATGGTAAACAATATAGGGAGCGCGTCACAGGTTGTCATTGTTAAAAAATGAACCAATGTATATATAAAACCAACTTCATCTCAGTAAAGCAGGCTAGGCGGAATAGCGCTATTTACTTTTGTTTTGTTGTTAAAGTAAATCAAAATCTACAATATCGATGCTGTAAAAGGTCCTTTATGAAATAGAAAATAGTCACATCAGTCTTTCGCCGGAAGATTTCAGTGGCTGAACAACACTTCTGTGCATATAACCCATTCATAACAACACAATCTACATCAGCTTTGCCTGACTAAACGATTTTTAAAACGTAACATTGCATGTCTAAAAGAAATACTTCATCCATGATGTCGTCCTTCCTCCAGCGTGCAAAAGTAACTCCAATATTGATTCAGGATTTGCAAAAGTTTTGATTCAGCATTTGTTTTTACTGCTCTCATCTCTCTTTCTCGTGCACATGCAAATGGTGGATCTATGTGACCAGAGGTGCGCAGATGTACAAATTTACATTTGTTGACAGACAGTTTGGCCTACTTATCAGAATTATGGGAACTGTTGGCCTGACAATATTTAATTGGATAAACATTTTTTAGTTTTATGCCTTACCCAGAATATAAAAATACATATAAATACATTTAGATCATTTACATTAATCATAGGACCAGCACAATAAAAAATGTTTCTGAAGACAATCACCTACTGCACCTTTAATTATATGTTAGGCACCTAGGGTGTGAGAGTAACGCAATTTCGATTCTCTGTATGTCCTGTACATGTGGTTGAATTGACAATGAAGCTGACTTTGACTTTTGACTTTGATGTTGCTTTATATACAATGTTGGGAAAAGTTTGTTTTGAAAGTAATGCATTACAATATTTAGTTACTCCCCCAAAAAAGTAACTAGTTGCATTGCTTAGTTACTTTTTATGGAAAGTAATGCGTTGTGTTACTTTTGAGTTTAGTTTTAAAGTTAGTGAGTTAGTATATGGAAAATAACTACTGTTTTTCATTTTTTCATAAAAACATGTGGCATTTTGTATACAAACCAACATTTAAAGGGTTAAAACTCCAAAAATTAATGAATGTTTAGTAATTATTGTTAGAACTGATGAACGATGACATCAGTGAAAGTGGAAAAAATATTATTCATTCATTCATTCGGCTTAGTCTCTATTTTAGAGGTCATCACAGTGGAATGAACTGCCAACTATTCCGGCATATGTTTTACACAGTGGATGCCCTTCCAGCCTTAACCCAGTACTGGGAAACACCCAAACACACTCATTTACACACACACTCCAGACAATTTAGTTCATCCAATTCACCTATACCGCATGTCTTTGGACTGTAGGGGAAACCGGAGCACCCGGAGGAAACCCATGCAAACGGGGAGAACATGCAAACTCCACACAGAAATGACCCGGGACTCAAACCAGCAATCTTCTTGCTGTGAGGCGACAGTGCTAACCATTGAGCCACCGTGCCGCCTGTAAAAAATATAACCCTTTAAACCTATGAGTAACTTTTTTTATATTGATGAGTGTTTACACCATAAAATGTAGTTTTGACATCGTATTTGTGCTCAATAGTGGACTAACTTAAATTATTTCATACGCTTTATTTTATTATTATATACTTTATTATTTTATACTGTGTCATCAAATAGACAGATCTGACAGACTTCACATACAGTCATTAATTTCTGTCTATTTCTACTTGTGGACTATAGTTATACATTTTATTTATATTTTTCATGGACAGTCCAAATTTAGCCTTGTTTTAGCAAGATGTCTATGTTTGGACATCCTATAAACAAAAATTGCTTGCTGCATGGGACCTTGTTATGTACATTTTAGGAGATTCCCTTTCATAGGTACGAGAGGTAGTCAGAACACACTCATTGTTCTTATTGTATTTGGCACACTACAAATGCAACTCCACCAGGCCCCATCCCTTAGGTGGGATTTTTTTATTTATTAATTTTTTTCAATTTGAGATATTGTGAAATTTACACTCCTGTAAAAAAGCTCAGGACTACAATTGAGGAGTTTAAGGGAGTTCAGAAACTCCCATTGGAGTAATTTCATACTTTATAGCTCTGCAGATCTGTTTTATCCTCAAACATCAACAAGACACATAAAAGTTAAAAAGATGAATTTTTCTAAGAAGCCAGAGATTTATTATTCACCAACACGTTCACAGAAAACCGACTCCATCACTTTTCTAAGAATCAACCTTTACATCTTCTTTAAGATGTTCGCACATGTTTATGAACCACAAACTCATTAGCATATGCACATCTCCGCACACACCCACACACCCCTATTCTGTCGCTCTGCCTTGCTTTCTTTTTATGTCTTGTGCTTTCTGCTGACCAAATCAATTAGAACATCAATGCTAATGATCACATCATACAGCAAATGAGTGTGTCATCAAACACTTTTATCCGGCACACCCACACATGAACACATATGCATGCCAAGTGGAAGACTCGTGTTCGTTTCAGCCCTTTTATCTCTGTCAGCCGCGCTTGCCCTTCTTTTACAGTATATAGGCTAGCACTGGCGCTAACACGATAGACCCCTTCCGAAAGCTGGAATCATCCACGCTTCAAGCTCGCAGGCAGTTCAAACTCTCTCCCAACTCATTAAAGCTGATTTGGGATTATTTACATGCCGCTGGGAAGCACAGTAAACACGATTAGGTTGGACAAATACCGAGGTCAATATTTTGCAGACGTTCCAATTAATAAAACATACTTTACTATTTGAAGCTACCGCTATCAGCAGTAGAAAGCCAGGCAGCTAGACAGACTTTTAAAGAAATAAAGGTTTCAGGGGGGGATTTTTGCACTGATTCTACAGAAGAAGCTGTTTTGGTTTCTTAACCTCCTATAACCTCTCATTGAGCATTTCTTAAAATTACTATTTGATAAATAATGCATTAATCTAAAGAAACTCTCTTAGATTCCTTTAGTGGAAAGGAAATGTTTCATGAATGTTAAAAGTTCTTGGCGAAACCATCAATTCCAATAAAAAAAAAGCTCTAAAAATCATTAGGATTTTGTAGTGGTGCCATTGAAAAGTTGGGTTCTTTATAGAACCTTTCAGCAAACAGATTTAAAAAGAACCATTTCCAGTTTTATATAATATTATATTAATAATCTGCAGAACATTTCTCCATTATAAAGACCCTTTTGTGGAAAGATCCATGGATGTTAAAGGGGACCCTTTATGTAAAGTCACTTTTATAAGGGGTTTAAACACAGTCGTGTAGCAACAGTCTGTGAATATAACCAGCTTCTAATGGTAAAACTGTTTAAAACTTTTATTTGTTATAATTTGACGTCATTACCGCTACTACGGTTGCCTCGTTGCGTGTGTTTGTAGCTTCGCCGCGTAGAATTGAAATTTCCGCTTTTTTACCATAAAACAACATCACCATTCGCTAGTATTTGTATTTTCTACGAAGGGTGAACAAACTCTTAATACATTTATACAATCAAATCTACTTTATAACGTTCTGTCTCTCGAGCATCTGCCTGTGAGTGTAGCTTTAGCCTGCTAGCACCGCCAGCCAGCTAAAGCTACCGGCTTTCTCTACTTACTGTCTCTGCTCTTCACCCTGTACGATGTCGTTTGCGTGTTCATCCTTGTGTGCAGAAGAAGCAGCGATGGAGGCGTTGGATGTGGAACTGGAGAAGCTCGGGAACCAGATTCGCCTTCTGGAGATGAAGCGTGCGCAGATCCGGAGGCAGCGGGCCCTGCTCGATGTTCCCCGGACTGCGGCGCGCTCATCTGAGGTAAGTGTGCGATACAATCTTAACACTCCGTCCACCTCAACCCCGTGTGTTTCTCCGTCCAGTCCCAGCGCATCGAAGCTGCGGCTTGGCCAGGTGTCGGTCACGCTGGCACCTGGCTACCGTGGCACCAGCACCTGGTTGCAGCCGCGTAAGGTGAATACCAGGTCGCGGGGCAGAACGTCTCCTCCTCCTGTGTTCGAGTTGCCCACGGAGAACCGCTTCGCCCCCCTCTGCGTTCGCCACGTCCGTGCTGCTTCCACTAAAGGTAACAACGTACGCACTCACTGCTTTCCTGGTGCTCGTGTTAAGGATGTTTCTGCTAAGGTACCCGCTATCCTGAGCGCTGGCGAGAGCATCGGAGCTGTCGTTCTCCACGTGGGGACGAACGACACCGGGCTGCGGCAGACGGAGATCCTGAAGAGGGACTTCAGGAGCCTGATCGAGACGGTTCGACACACCTCGCCCGCCACGCAGATCATCGTATCTGGACCGCTTCCTACTTACCGCCGAGGAAATGAAAGGTTCAGTAGACTTTTTGCTCTCAATGAATGGCTTTTAACATGGTGTAAAGAACAGAAATTGCTCTTTGCCAATAACTGGAATCTTTTCTGGGAGCGTCCTAGGCTCTTCCGTCCTGATGGTCTGCACCCCAGCAGAGCTGGAGCTGAACTCCTGTCGGACAACATCTCCAGGATGCTTCGTTCTGTCTGACTAGTAAGTGAAAATTCACATTTTAGCCATATAGACTATTGCTCGTCACACTTAAATCACAGTAATGCATACCAGACAAACCCTATAGAGACTGTGTCTGTTCCTCGTATTATTAGCTCAAGAAATAAACTTACTATGTGCTCCAAAAAACATCTATTAAGAATCAAACCAGAAAAACTGCAAAAAAGTGAAAATAGACATTTTATAAAGCTTGGTCTCTTAAACATCAGGTCACTAGCACCTAAAGCACTTATCATAAATGAAATAATAACAGACAATAATCTTAACGCACTCTGTCTCACTGAAACCTGGCTGAAACAAAATGACTATATTAGCTTAAACGAAGCAACTCCTTCAGGATTCTTATATAAACATGTGGCTCGTCAGACTGGTCGTGGTGGTGGAGTTGCATCAATCTTTAATGATAGTCTTAACGTTAATCAGAGAAACGGACTTATGTTGAACTCTTTTGAAGTATTGGCACTTAATGTTAAGCTTCCGGATATTAGGAAAAAAACTACGTTATCTCTCGCTTTAATCACCATATATAGACCTCCAGGACCCTATGTCACGTTTCTAAAAGAGTTTTCTGATTTTATTTCTGATGTACTAGTTAAAACTGATAAAATGCTAATTGTAGGAGACTTTAACATACACATAGATGACGCTAACGATACATTAGGGCTCGCATTTACCGATTTACTACAATCACTTGGGATAAAGCAAAACGTTGTTGGTCCAACCCATCGCTTAAAGCATACATTAGATCTAATCTTGTCCCATGGAATTGAGGTCATTGATGTAGACATTATACCACAAAGCGATGACATAACAGACCACTACCTCTTATTATATAAGCTGTGTTTACCTGAAATTAGCAGATCTGCACAGATATATCGTCCTGGTAGAACTATCGTCCCATCCACTAAAGACGAATTTACAAATAACTTACCTGATCTATCTATATTTCTAAATGCACCCGCGAACGCAAATAACCTTGATGTAGTAACTAGCAATATAGACGCTATCTTTACTAACACACTAAATACTGTGGCACCAATTAAATTAAAAATGGCTAGAAAGAATAAAACTACACCATGGTATAATAGTCATACTCGCTCTCTCAAAACAGCTACTCGTGCCCTGGAGCGTAAGTGGAAAAAAACTAAATTAGAGGTTTTTAGACTCGCGTACAAAGATAGTATGTCCAGCTATAGGAGGGCTCTAAAATCCGCCAGGACAGAGCACCTCCGCAAACTGATAGAAAATAATCAGAACAATCCTAGATTCTTATTTAACACTATTGGTAAATTAACAAATAATCGGTCATCTCTGGAACAAAATATCCCTCCGCACATTAGTAGTGATGACTTCATGAATTTCTTCAGTGATAAAATAGACGGCTTCAGACAGAAAATAGAAGATGTTAAACTTTCTGCTCCACATTATACCTCAGATTCATTAAACAGTCCACTGAATCAATATAATCTACAGTGCTTCAACAGGATAGAACAGGAAGAGCTAGATAAACTTATAAATGGTTCTAAACCAGCTACATGTATGTTAGACCCAATTCCAACTAAGTTACTAAAAGAGTTGTTACCTGTAGTAGGAGAACCTCTTCTTAATGTTATTAACTCTTCTTTATCTTTAGGCCATGTGCCAAATCCTTTCAAGCTAGCTGTTATTAAGCCTATTATTAAGAAACCACAACTGGACCCCAGCAACTTAGCTAATTATAGGCCTATTTCAAATCTTCCATTTATGTCTAAAATACTAGAAAAAGTTGTTTCTGCCCAATTATACTCCTTTCTACAGATGAACACTGTTTTTGAAATGTTTCAGTCAGGTTTCAGGCCTCATCACAGTACAGAAACCGCATTAGTGAAAATAACCAACGATCTACTCTTAGCTGCTGACCAAGGCTGCATCTCGTTATTAGTTTTACTGGATCTTAGTGCTGCATTTGACACCATTGACCACAATATACTTATAGATCGCTTAAACTCTACAGGTGTCCAGGGACTGGCTCTACAATGGTTTAAGTCATACTTAACTGACCGTTACCAGTTTGTTAATATAAATGGACAGCCTTCACAAACCAGGCCAGTAAAGTATGGGGTGCCTCAAGGGTCAGTTCTAGGCCCTTTGTTGTTTACAATATACATGCTACCCCTGGGAGACATTATTAGAAGACATGGGATCAGCTTCCACTGCTATGCAGATGATACCCAATTATATATTTCAACAAAACCTGATGAGACATCTGAACTGTCTAAACTAACTCAATGTATTAAAGATATTAAAAACTGGATGACCAACAATTTTCTTCTCTTAAACTCAGACAAAACAGAATTATTACTTATTGGGCCTAAATCCTGTACACAGCAGAACTCACAACTTGACCTGCAAATAGAGGGATGCAAAGTTAGCATTAGCTCTACTGTAAAAGATCTGGGCATTATATTAGACAGCAATTTATCTTTTGAAAATCATATCTCCCATGTCACAAAAACCGCCTTCTTTCATCTGAGAAATATCGCTAAGTTACGAAATATGCTATCCATCTCAGATGCAGAAAAGCTAGTTCACGCTTTTATGACCTCTAGGCTGGATTACTGTAATGCTCTGTTCGCTGGTTGCCCAGCATCTTCTATTAATAAACTTCAGCTGGTGCAAAATGCAGCTGCCAGAGTTCTTACCAGGTCTAGAAAATATGATCATATCACCCCAATTTTATCCGCCTTACACTGGCTGCCTGTTAAGTTCCGTATTGATTACAAAATATTGCTTCTTACCTATAAAGCTTTAAATAATCTAGCTCCTGTTTATCTAACTAACCTTCTGTCTCGTTACAATCCAACCCGCTCTTTAAGATCTCAAAATGCAGGGCTCCTGGTAGTACCTAGAATAGCAAAGTCGAGTAAAGGAGGTCGAGCCTTCTCATTTATGGCTCCTAAACTCTGGAATAGCCTTCCTGATAATGTCCGAGGCTCAGACACACTCTCTCAATTTAAAACTAGATTAAAGACTTTTCTTTTTAGTAAAGCATACACTCAATGCATCGCATAACGGTATGGTATACTCCTTCCGTCTTAATACACCAGCCATTGTGTTAGAAACTCTCATATGCTTTACATTGTTGTTATATAACTGCTATCTTCATCCATAACAATCCTTTTCTTTCTGGTTTAAATACACTATGAACAGCAGCTACGCTAAATATTTTCTTTATTTTCTACTTCCACCTGGGGATACTCATCCCGAGGTCCCTACAGATTTGCAGCGCCATCAATGCGATCCTAGACCTCTGAAGAGATGAAGGTATCCTGGACCAGGCCGTATCCCGAGCTGATACCGTGGTGGCCATGGAGGAATGGAGCGCATGAGACTAATTCCTGAAAGGCTTCAGTGATGAACAAGTCTACGTTTGATCCTGTGGGCCAGCCTACCCTCCCGCTGGTGCCCTACCCTCACCTGCAGCTTACACGATGGATGTCAGCTTCTCCAGCCCGGCGACTAGACTGCAGCTCCACATAGGAAGTTTGGCCAGAGGAAATGACCATGCCTAACATAGCCTGCTTTCTCTCGAGGTTTTTTTTTCCCTTCACTTCGTCAATTGGTGAAGTTTTTTTTTTCCTCCACTGTTGCCACTGGCCTGCTTGGATTTGTGGAGCTGCGCTTCGGTGGATTTGCTCTTCAGTGTTTGAACTTTCACCAGTGGAACTTAAGCCACACTGAACTGAACTAAACTGAACTGAACTGAACTAAACTCAAAAATGTGGACTTTAATAGAACTTGTTAAGCTGCTTTGACACAATCTACATTGTAAAAAGCGCTATATAAATAAACTTGAATTGAATTGAATTGAATAATCACATTTGATAAAATCAGTCTGCAGAAACACTTTGATTGACATTCTCCCTTTGTAAGTGTCATCAGAGGGTGAAAGCCCCGCTTATTAGTGACCATCTCTCCCTCATTAGCGCAGGATGTTAGTCGTTTTTGAATCTTCTTTACTTTCTTTATTGTCCACAAGTAGAAACGTATCTGCCACTATGCTGACACACAGGCATTTGTAGATCCACCCTCTTTTCAAAAGAGGACTGGGAGCACAGTCTCATTGAATTTAAAGTGACAGTCACTAAAATAGCACAATTAGGATCAAAGCATAAAAGGGGCAGAGTTATAAAACATCATTTGTTCATTGAGCTGACTTTCACATACACACTCTATCATCAGAGATTTATTTTACATATTGTAAAAAGGGACATAATTGGTCCCCTTTAAAGGTTCTTAATGTAGCCATCAGTGCCAATTAAAGAACCTTTACGCTCTTGAAAATAAATATTAAAAAAGGAGTTTACAGTGCTGTTGTTAAAGAAACTCTCATTAAGCAGTCTTTAAAATAAAAAATAAAACATATCTTTGAAGAATATTTAATAGGGCTTCACGGTGGCGCAGTGGGTAGCACCATCGCCTCACAGCAAGAAGGTCGCTGGTTCGAGCCTCGGCTGGATCAGTTGGCATTTCTGTGTGGAGTTTGCATGTTCTCCCCATGTTCGCATGGGTTTCCTCCGGGTGCTCCGGTTTCCCCCACAAGTCCAAAGACATGCAGTATAGGTGAATTGGGTAAGCTAAATTGTCCATAGTGTATGTGTGTGAATGAGTGTGTATGGATGTTTCCCAGTGATGTGTTGCAGCAGGAAGGGCATCCGCTGCGTAAAACATATGCTGGATAAGTTGTGAAATGTATATAGGGCTACGTATATAGGGCTACGTTTTCAGAATGAGCCTATGTTGCATAAACAAATCTATTTCACTGAGTAAAAAAAGATAATACAAACTCTGAAGAGTGAAGAGCTATCAACTATAGAGCTATATTTTAAACAATTATTATTATTTTAAAGAACCATTTTTCACTATAAAGAAATATTTGGGAAGTATAAATGTCCCAAGGAAGATAAAGGTTCCAGTGCCAATAAAGATCCTTTGTGCTCTTGAAAATAAATGTTATAAAAGAAGGGGTTTACAGTGATGCCATGAAATAATTCTTTAAGAACCTCTCATTAAGCAGGTCTTCATTTATTATAATTTTTTTTGTGTGTAAAGAACATTTTAGGGCGGGCGTGGTGGCGCAGTGGGTAGCACAATTGCCTCACAATAAGAAGGTTACTGGTTCGAGCAGTTGGCATTTCTGTGTGGAGTTTGCATGTTCTACCCGTGTTGGCGTGGGTTTCCTCCGGGTACTCCAGTTTCCCCCACAAGTCCAAAGACATGCGGTATAGGTGAAATGGGTAAGCTAAATTGTCCGTAGTGTATGGGTGTGAATGGATGTTTCCCAATGATGGGTTGCAGCTGGAAGGACATCCGCTGCGTAAAACATTTGCTGGATAAGTTGGCGGTTCATTCCGCTGTGGCGACCACAGATTAATAAAGGGACTAAGCCGAAAAGAAAATGAATGAATGAATGAATGAATGAATGAAAGAACATTTTAATAATCTGAAGAACTCTTCTGTACTATAAAGAATATTTTGTGGTAATAAAAGGTTTCATTGATGTCGAAAGGTTCTTCATGGAGCCATCAGTGCTAATAAAGAACTTTCAAATGTTCTAAAATTCGGGTTTTGCAGTGATGCCATAAAGGAATCATTTTGGGTTCTGAAAAAAATTAAAAATAAAAATCACAGAAGAGCTTTCAACTGACTTTTTTATTTATTATTCTAAAGAACCTTTTTTACAATAAAAATATTTGGAAAGTGGAAATGTCCCATTGAAGATAAAGGTTCTTCAAAGGTTCTTCACTGCTACAGCAGCTCCAATGAGCAGCGATGAACTCAAATATCCCACCCAACCAAAGGGAAAAGCGAAATGTAAGGAGGAAAAAATAATGAAAAAAGCAGAGGTAGAGATAAAAGCGCGCCACATAAAAGCGGCTCACTGAAGTGATAGGATGTTGAGAGGAAAACAGCGCTTAGCCACAAACATACACACACATATCTACATGTACTTGAAGTCTGAGCAGGAAAAGACACTTCGCGGCTTTGCGCTTTATCACAAAGCCTCCTCTTGTCCCTCGCTAAAATTAGCCAGTGTTGACGAGAGCCCTTTGCGTGGCGATAAAACAGATGAATTATGCAAAGGGATTGCACATGGAGAAATATGAGGCAGAGATGTCCAAGTGCACAGCAGAACGTGTGTTTTTGAGGAGCTCCTCATACATGCATGCTGTATTGTGTGCATTTATTTTCATAGCACTCTGTGGCCATCTTGGAAATGACCTGAGCAGCTTTTTTATATATAGAAAATCGGTATAATGAATAAAATCAGCTAAATAAGACATGCAGTGTAGTTTTGCTTTTTGTACAGTCCAGTAGTTGACACACTGTTAAAAGTGAAAATTAAACATCACATGGACTTACTCTTCTTTTTAACAGTAGTAATGCAAAATACTGTCATGTTATTGATTGATTGATTGATTGATTGATTGATTGATTGATTGATTGATTGATTG
>CAIGQW010055024.1:17168990-17194464 GCA_903798125.1 Danio choprae | reverse complement strand
ATAATAATAATAATAATAATAATAATAATAATAATAATAATAATAATGGGCCTCACAGTGGCGCAGTGGGTAGCACGTTCGCCTCACAGCAAGAAGGTCGCTGGTTCGAGCCTCGGCTGGGTCAGTTGGCGTTTCTGTGTGGAGTTTGCATGTTCTCCCTGTGTTGGCGTGGGTTTCCTCCGGGTGCTCCGGTTTCCCCCACAAGTCCAAAGACATGCGGTATAGGTGAATTGGGTAGACTAAATTGTCCGTAGTGCATGAGTGTGAATGGGTGTGTATGGATGTTTCCCAGAGATGGGTTGCAGTTGGAAGGGCATCCGCTGCGTAAAACATATGCTGGATAAGTTGGCGGTTCATTCCGCTGTGGTGACTCCAGATTAATAAAGGGACTAAGCTGAAATGAAATGAATGAATGAATAATAATATGGTAAATAACATAGGTAAGTGCCTTATCTAATATTGTGTTTATATTATTTTTAATTGATAGTTATGAATAAAACCAGGTCTGTGATAACAATAAATTGACAATACATGACCGTTTTGCTTTACAACATTTTAAAATGTTTTTAAATGATGAATTATTATTATTATTATTATTATTATTGTAACGCCATGGTGGCGGATGGTGACAGAACGAGACGGAGAAGGAGATATATAACAAAACGGATTTATTAAACACTTACGGGAACATATACTGGATGCGGGAAGACAGGACGACACAGGACGAGACCCACACGATTCAAAATACCGGACAACAATGGACACAGACGAAAGGGTATAAATGGATGACGGATTGATTACACTGATGACACAGAAGGGATGAACACAGGTGGAACATATTAACATTGACAGTGGCGGGAGGAAGACAAAGGCACGTGACAACAACAAACGATGATGCGGACGAACACTGATAATTATTATTATCATTATTATTATTATTATTATTATTATTATTATTATTATTATTAATATTATTATTAATATTATTATTATTATTATTATGGATATTTGTGAATAAAACCAGGTCTGTGATAACAATAAATTAACAATACATGACTGTTTTGCTATGAAGTCAGTTGTTAACATTTTAAATTTAAATTTTTTAATTATTATTATTATTATAGATATTCATAAATAAAACAATCTGTGGTAACAATAAATTGACAAAACAAGATTGTTTGGCTCTACTATGTCAATTGTTTATTATCAATTATTATTATTATAATAATGCCTTACATTTATATAGCGCTTTTCTGGACACTCAAAGTGCTTTACACATTTTTGGGGGGAATCTCCTCATCCACCACCAGTGTGCAGCATCCACCTGGATGACGTCACGGCAGCCATATTGCACCAAACCGCACACCACACACCAGCTGATTGGAGACATCAATTATCATATGGGGATGGTTAGGAGGTCACAATGGATAGAGGTCGGTGGGCAAATTTGGCCCGTATGCCGGGGTTAAACCCCTACTCTTTTTCGAAGGACATCCAGGGAATTTTTAACGACCACAGAGAGTCAGGAGCTCTGTTTAACGTCTCATCCAAAAGACGGTGCTCACTGAACAGTAGAGTCCCCATCATTATACTGGGGCATTAGGACCCACACAGACCCCCTGCTGGCCTCGCTAACACCACTTCCAACAGCAACCTAGCTTTCCCATGTGGTCTCCCATCTAGCTACTGCCCGGGCGCAGCCCTGCTTAGCTTCAGTGGGTGACCATGTGAGAGTTGCAGAGAGCTAGCTGCCAGCAATTCATTCATTCACTCATTCATTCATTCATTCATTCATTTGTTTTACATAGCGGATGCCCTTCCAGCTGCAACCCATCACTGGGAAACATACACATCCATTCACACTCATACACTACAGACAATTTAGCTTACCCAATTCACCTATACTGCATGTCTTTGGACTTGTGGGGGAAACCGGAGCTCCCGGAGGAAACCCACGCAAACACAGGGAGAACATGCAAACTCCACACAGAAACGCCAACTAACATGCAAACTCCACACAGAAACGCCAACTAAACGCCGACAATTATTATTATTATTATTATTATTATTATTATTATTATTATTATTTGTATTATTATTATTATTAGTAGTAGTAGTAGTAGTATCATTATTAATTCATTCATTCATTTTCTTTTTGGCTTAGTCTCTTTATTAATAAGGGGTCGCCACAGCGGAATGAACCGCCAACTTATCCAGCATATGTTTTACGCAACAGATGCACTTCCAGCCGCAACCCTGAACTGGGAAACATCCATACACACTCATTCACACAAATATAATTCAATTCACATATACCACATGTCTTTGGACTGTGGGGGAAACCGGAGCACCCAGAGGAAACCCACGCAAACACATGGAGAACATGCAAATTCCACACAGAAATGCCAACTGAGCCAGCCAAGGCTAACCACTGAGCCACCGCACTGCCCATTATTAATATTATAATCATTGTTATTATTATTTATAATTAAAACAAGGTCTGTGGTAACAAAAAATTGACAACACATGACCATTTTGCTCTGCAACCTCAATTTAGTTAATTATTTCTTACAAAAAAGCAAAAGAAGAACCCAGTAATAAAAATGTCCTCAAAATATTAATTCATGTCCACTTTTTTTTTTGAACAAACATGCGCTAGAGGCAGTGACTATGAACAGAACAGCAATAAAAGCTGTGGGCACATGCAGTGAGTGAATTGAGAGCTGGAGAGAGGAAGAGGATGAGTGTGTTTAACATGGATCTCCTACAGTATCAGTGTGGGTGGAGAAGTCAGAGCTTAAATGACTCCCATCTCTGTTCACCAACCGCCTCCTTCTCTCAGTCTTACACATATTCACCCAGAACAGCAACATACAGGAAGCTCTCAACTCACATTCCCCTTACTTCGGTTGATTTAAAATCTTTGTGTACAGGTGTTCAAATCTGCAGCAGGATATTTTTAGGACCGATTTGAGGATCTTCAGCTTCTCGGCAGCAATGCAGACCATTGTGCATCACACATCACACATGGATGTTCTGTCATCATTTACTCACCTCTGTGTTTCTCCAAACCTGTTATTATTTTTTTGTTTCTGTGAAACACAAGAGGAGAATTTCTGGAGTCTTTTCAAGTGCTTGCAATAGTTCGTAGCGACTACAGCTGTCAAGCTCCAAAAAGAAGCATGAAGAAAGATATGATGGCTCTGTTACAGTATATGCAGACTCTTTTTGAGTTCTGTGTGAGGAAAAAACTGAGAATTTGTTTGCCAATCTCTGAAAAACTCCCTCCTGCTGTGCCTGTTCTGTATATATACAGTTAAAGTCAAATTATTCGCCCTCCTGTGAATTTCTTTTACTTTTTCAAGCATTTCCCAAATGATGTTTAACAGTGCAAGGAATTGTTCACAGTATTTTCTATAATATTTATTCTTCTGGAGAAAGTCTTATTTGCTTGCTAGAATTTTTAAAAAACTATTTTAAGGTCAATATTATTAGCCCTCTTTAGCTATTTTCTTTTCAGTTGTCTAGAACGAACTATCATTATACAATGACTTACCTAATTACCCTAACTTGCCTAATTAATCTAATTACTTGTATTCATATTGAAGTTGATATTTTAGCCGCACCATATTGATGTTTCATAACATCTAGTTTTTTCACCTACCACGCATGTCTTTGGACTGTGGGGGAAACCGGAGCACCCAGATGAAACACACACAAACACGGGGAGAACATGCAAACTGCACACAGAAATGCCAACTGACCCAGCCGGGACTCGTACCAGCGGCCTTCTTGCTGTGAAGCAACAGCGCTACCCACTGCACCACCGTGCCACCCTAATTAACCTAATTAAGCCTTTAAATGTCACTTTAAGATGAATAATAGTCTCTTAAAAAATACCTAGTAAAATAGTATGTATTGTCACCATGGCAAAGATAAAAGAAATCAGTTATTAGAAATGAGTTATGAAAATTATTATGTTTATGAATGTGTAGAAATAAATCTTTCTGTTAAACAGAAATTGGGGGAAAAGTATACAGGGGGGCTAATAATTCAGGAGGGCTAATAATCAACTGTATGCATGGATATACATATTGTTATAATTAATCCTCTGGTATTTATTTTATACCAGGATACCATCAGTTAATCAGATTTTTATTTATTTATTTATTTATTAGTAAATGTCTGTTTGCGTCTAATGTTGTTTTTATTTACATTCACGCACTTGGGAGATCCTATTATCATAAAGAATTTCATGTGCATAAATGGCATACATAATTTCCTGCATATGTTAACTTTGCTGGAACATAAACATCGATCTAAACATTCTTAGTGACTGCATCCATTTCCATTTCAGAGAATAAGAAGTTGCTTATCTCTTTAGTTTCAAATGATAAATAGTTTTTAAACAAAAAAAGTATTATTTAAGGGGCAGCACGGTGCCTCAGTGGTTAGCACTGTCGTCTCACAGCAAGAAGATTGCTAGTTCGAGTCCCGGCTGGGCCAGTTGGCATTTCTGTGTGGAGTTTGCATGTTCTCCCCGTGTTGGCGTGGGTTTCCTCCAGGTGCTCCGGTTTCCCCGACAGTCCAAAGACATGCAGTATAGGTGAATTGAATTAAATAAATTGACCGTAGTGTACGAGTGTGTGTGTGAATGTGAGAGTGTATGGGTGTTTCCCAGTACGGTTGAGGCTGGAAGGGCATCTGCTGTGAATATGCTGGAATAGTTGGCAGTTCATTCTGCTGTGGCGACCCCAGATAAATAAAGGACTAAACCGAAGGAAAATTAATGAATGAGCATTATTTAAGGTGTTTAAATATCTTTATTCTGTTAGTTTTGGTTGGAAGGGGTAAACATAGCTGTTAAAAGGGATGGTTCACCCATAAATAAAATTTTACTCACTATTTACTCATCCTCGAGTGGTTCCAATGTATTTCTTTATTCTGTTGAACACTAAAGAAGATATTTTGAAGAAAGTTGAAAACCTGTAACCATTGACTTACATAGTAGGAAAAGTACACTCTTATGAAGTCAATGGTTACAGGCCTCCAGCTTTCTTCAAAATATATTTTGGTGATTTACACTAAAACCAATGCAGGTCATTTTGGCGCACAATAAAACAATAAACATCGTTCCTGAATGGCAATTTATTAAATTAAATAGATACTGTGCATTTTATTACCATAAGGGCCCCACAGACACCTGTAAAGCTAAAGCTTGCAAAACAGATTTGACAGTCTCTCCACATCTGTCACGCTGTATGAAGAGTTTGTCTTGTTAGCAGTTCTTTAATGTGTCATTGGTGGCACGACTTTGAAAAGCGTTTCTTGAATTCATCTTTGTCTGCAAGCTGGAAACTCTCAACGGTAAAAAAAAAACAACAACAGCCCATCAGCAGGTAAAGGACTCATATCTGCTGGGCTCTGCTCTTGACACTGCATGAATCAGCACTGCTGTGGTTGGCAGAATATTTTGGATAAAGCAGATATTAAATATAAATGGGACCATATTGGGCACAAACACAGTGGCTATTGAAACATTGATGTGACATATAATGGAAAAGTGAGGAGGATTTGCGGGGGACAGCAAAGATATTTTTCCCTGAATGGCCTGGGAGGAGCTGCTGCAGTACGCAATTTAGGAACTGATTCAAGAAGTAAATATTTAAAAACGAGAGACATGTTTGGTTTATTGGATGTGCATTTAATAGGTAGAACATGCTTTGTGTGCTGTATAAAATGAATGGTAACACTTTGCTTGACGGGGATGTGTTGATAAGACCACGGTGTATGCATGCTTATGAAAACTGTCATTAAATGTAATTATGTCAATTTAAATGTAAAGATGACATTGTTTAATATGTGTTTGTTATGACAACTTGACGTAACCCTAAAGCTAACCCTAACCCTAACAAATAAATCATAACCTGTCCTTGTCATTTCATTTGTCATGACATTACAAAGACAACATAACTTGTCATAAATCTGTCATAAACATGACTGTCAAAAAATGCTTTTCTTACCTTTTTTCTTGTTTCTAGTCCAAGTATCTAAAAAATCTTAATTCAAGAAGCATTTTTTTAAACCCAGGCTCATTCTGAAAACGTACCTTTATATAAATTTCTGGAGAGCACCATATACGTCCTAGTAGCTACGTTTTTTGAAGTTTTTGTTTTCGCGAATCCACCAGAGGCCGATGTGTACGTTTTTTCAGATCTCAAATTTCTCTCACGAGTTGACTGACTGACTGACTGACTGACTGACTGACTGACTGACCGATCGACTGACCCACCCTCCTCCTTCCCTAAACCCAACCAATAGTGTTTTCAAAAGCGTCGATTGACCCAACCCCCCACTTTGCTAAACCCAACCGATAGTGTTTTTAAAAGCAATCCAGAAAAAGAAAAGCCCTCACCTGATTTTTACCACGTTTTAAGATTTTACCACATTCTCACCCTTTTATTTACTTGTTTATTTTATTTTTTGGCTTTTGTTTTTGTCTTTCTGTAACCGTTATTTGCCAGACTGGAACCCCATCGTCGCGGTCAACGCCACTCCATGTCACAAGTCTGCCGACGTATGCGGCGAGCCACTGAACAAACTGATAACAGCGGAAAAGCCGTCCACACGGAGGTAAGCGGTCAGCTGGTTGCACGAAAAGTAATTTGCGATCTCCAGAAATAGGGCTACGTTTGAATGAGCCTATGTTGATTTTTTTAGACAAACAAAAGAATACTGTCTTGTTTTAACAAGTAATATCCCAAAATTAAGTTAGTTTTTCCTCAAAACAAGCAAAATACTCTGCCAAATGGGCTAAGCAAAATAATCTTGTTTTCCCTTTTGACATAAGACTATTTTGCTTACCCCATGCATTGGCAGATTATTTTAGGAAAAAACACTTAATTTTGACATATTATTTCTTAAAACAAGACAATGTTTTCCTTGTCTATAAAATGTTTCTTGATTGGGGAATGTTTAGATATTGTGACTAGAAACAAGACAAAAAATCTAAGTAAGAAAAGCATTTTTTGCAGTGTATGACATCATGATAATTGTGCCATGAATATTTAATCACCTTTAATTATAATTATAATAATTATATTATAAAATATGAATAATGATATATATAAAAATAAATAATTATCACCTTTTTCATAGGAACAAAATGAACAAATAATCTGACAAATCATTTTATAACAGTGTCATTAATAATTACTGACATTTTAATGACAAATTCAAATTGTACCACTTTAGTTGAGGTCAAGAAAAATATTAATGACACTGTTTGACAATTTATGACACAATTATAATGGCCTCATGACAATCATGTTTATGACAGATTTATGACAATTTATGTTGTCTTGGTAATTTCAAGTTGGCTCACATTTTATTTCAATGTACAATTCACACTATTAACAATCCATTAAGACGTTTAGCTCCATAAATTATGAATTAGCTGCTTAATAATAGTTAGTAAGCTAATAGTTGGGTTTAAGTTTGGGATAGGATTCAGGATGTATGAACAGTTAATATATTAATAACAGGCAGGTAATAAGCCAATAGTAAATGGTGTAAATTGTTAATTAAACTGAAGTGTTACCCAAACAATGTCATCTTTGCATTTAAAATGACATAACTGAGCTAATGATACTTAGCCACAGTTGTCATATGCATGCAGATTATCATATTCATATCAGATTATAAAGGTTTCACGACTTCCCAATTCAAGTAACGAATGACTGACAGTTTTTGCGACTTTAATCAACATCTGAATGAGTTTAATCAAGGTCTTAGAGTTTATAAGCAGGTGTTTTGGAGTAAAGTTGAAATTAAACTCCGCAGGATGTCGGACCTCCAGAATCAGCTTGCTTCCCACCGCAGTAGATTTAAATCAGGCAAGATTAAAGCACACAAACCTGATACTTAACTGTCTACAAATGTTAGTGATCTTCTCAGTGCAAACATACATCTAATCATGGCGCGCAGTTCTCTGACATTTAGCAGATGACTCTTGCTCGAGTGGCGTGTACACTATGCTAATTACAGGTAAAGTGATTTGCTCGAGGCGTCAACTGTGAACGAGCTTTACTCTCCATGTCATGGTTCACATATATCTGTGATTAATGTGCTCACCTTTATAAATCTTAAAGGGCTAGTTGACTCAAAACGTGCAATATTATTTACTACAGACTTGTGCCAATACCTATGTAGCTTTATTTCAGTCATACTTTACAATAAGGTTTAATTAGTCAATGTTAGCTAATGTATTTACCAACAGGAATTAATAATGAACAATACTTCTACTGCATTTATTAATTATAGTTGAACATTTACTAATGCATTATCAAAATCAAAATTCATACTTGTTATTATTAGTTAATATAGTTAACATGAACTAACAATGAACCACTTTATTTTCATTAACTAAAGTTAACAACGATTAATAAATATTGTAATAAATGTATCATTAATTTGTTTGCTCAAGTCAGTAATTACATTAACTAGCATTAACTAATTCAACCTTACTTTAAAGTGTTACCTTTATTTCTATATGGAAAACTGAAAAAAATGTGTATAATAGAGGACAAACAGGGAACTTTACTGTTATTAGAATTCAGAAACCCTTGATATTAGCAACATTGGCGGTTCACAATTACATTTACACTTGTGATAATTCACATTATGTATGAGATACTAAGAGTGATTCAGTGCCACAATATATTCAAAGCTAAGAACTTTTTTTAGAACTTTTTTTTTTATTACAAATAATGGAAGTTTCAGAAATAACTATGCAGTGATGTACTGTTAATGAGCATCCAGCTGTTTAAATTAATATATATGAGCACACTTATATACATACAGTACATATTTATACAATCCTAAGGAGTTGCTTTAGGTGATGCCTTAAAAGTCAATAGTCAGTTTATTACAGCAATGTTCTACTTTTCAATCATTTAATTTTCTGCTGTTATGATTTTGCTGTCTTCAGTAGTTTGTGGTAAAGTCTAGAAGGGATACAGTTGCAGATACTTGGATATGTGCACATCCATATAGCATAGTTTCTGTGACACTGTATTGCAATAAGTGCTGTATTTTACATTACTGTGAGGGGAAGGTTAAGAACTGAGGTAGACGTTAATAAAACAAAACTTAAAGTCAGCATAAAATGGTAGTTAAGATTGTAATATTGTAATGAAGTACATCTGATTAAAACAGTCTGGAAATGAACAGAAAAGAAACAAGTAGGGTGGTGATTTTGTCCTTTGGACACCAATTGGATTGACTAGTGATAGCTCCGTCCTAAGGACATTCCATGTGATCAGAAGTGAAGAAAGTCATTTTGAGGGGGCAGGGAAGGTTATGGTATTTGATAAATATTATGAGGTCAAATTATTTTTGAAATGCATAGATATGTCGTTTATAAAAAGCACCACTTATAAATATAAATATAAAAAGAGTAAAATCTGAATTCATGACGACTTTAATGAGTAATATAATAAATAATATAAATAATTTTGGGCCGGTGCGGTTGGCGCAGTGGGTAGCACTGTTGCCTCACAGCTAGAAGGTCGCTGGTTTGAGCCTCAGCTGGGTCAGTTGGCATTTCTGTGTGGAGTTTGCATGTTCTCCCCATGTTCGCGTGGGTTTCCTCCGGGTGCTCCGGTTTCCCCCACAAATCCAAAGACATGCAGTATAGGTGAATTGGGTAAACTAAATTGTCCGTAGTGTATGTGTGTGAATGAGAGTGTGTGGATGTTTCCCAGTGATGGGTGGAAGGGCATCTGCTGCGTAAAACATATGCTGGATAAGTTGATGGTTCATTCCTCTGTGGCGACCCCTGATTAATGAAGGGACTAAGCCGAAAAGAAAATGAATGAATAAATAAATAATTTTTATTAACTTCTGTCAGCAGCTGTATCCCTTATAGCAACAACCGTAGTTTGTTGTCAATCTTGTTCTGTCTCTTTCATTTCTTTTGCTGCTGTAAAATAATTCCTCAGCTGAATGTTGGCACCTTGTGGACAAACTATGTAGTGCAAAAACAGTTCAAAGCACATTTGTGAACTGCGTGCATGCTGTACGCAGACCGGTTTTTGAATAATTTCTGAAAATGTCAGCGCTAATCAGTTCACCGAACTGTTTTCCACAGAATAAAAAGTAATTTCAGAATGGCACGAGGGTGAGTAAAATACAGAATTACCCTTTATGGACGAACAATTCCTTTAATCACAACTCACATAAGACTTCAAGAGTCCCTTGGCCAGGTTCATCCAGTGACGACAGCCCTGCAGACCAGTTTAATACCTGGAAACTAAATGTACTCACCGTCTCTTATTAGGGAGAATGGAAAATCTAATAATACACATTATCTTCTCTGATTTTGTTGAAAGGATTGTGTGGATGAACAGTAGGGGCAGGGAGAGCATGGAAAACCTCTCAGCTGTAATGACACTGCTATTTGTATGTATAGGTGCTTTCAGGGTATAATCTTGGTCATCGATGTTGCACTGGATGACATGGAAAAGGCAAAGTGAGATGGAATGTGTAAAACTGGCCGATATCAAAGGGATCCAATTACGCAACATTAAAGTATTTGATTTACTAACATCAAAGTACAAAAAAAAGATATTTTTTATGCTTGCAGCTAACAATTATCTGACCTGTTGGTATGGACTTTTTTGTTTCCCATTTGTAGCTGTATACCATTATGCTGATATTCTTTTAATGTAATCAAAGAGTCCATCTGCTGCCTGGGAAAACATGCATATGGTTACAGACTGTTGACAACAGAGTGGATATAGACATTGAATTTCACAAAGGCTCATTCTAAAAATGGCTTATTCATATGGCTGAATTTGTCTTTAAAACGAACGCTACAGGGTGGTATGATGCCGTTCCTTTTCGTGCTTACCAGCTGACCACTTACCTCTATTTGGATGACTTTTCTGCTGTTACCAGTTTGCCCAGTGGCTCGCCGCGTAGGTTTTTTTTGTGGGGTGGAGCGGTGTTGATCGTGATGACAAGGTTCAAGTCGGCGAAATGACAAGGGTGACAAGGATGACAAGGATGACAAGGGTTCGAGTCTAGCAAACAACGGTTCCAGAAAGCAGGTAAGACAAAAACAAAAGCCGAAAAAATAAAATAAACAAGTAAATAACAGTTAGAATGTGGTAAAATCTGAAAACCAGGTTAAAATCAAGCTGCTGCGAGGGCTTTTCTTTTTCTAGATTGCTTTTAAAAACATTGTCGGTTGGGTTTAGGGAAGTGGGTAGGCAGGTCAAAACACAGCAGTTTGTTCCTTTTTCATGCTTACCAGCTGACCGCTTACCTCCGTATGGACGGCTTTTCCGCTGTTACCAGTTTGTCCAGTGGCTCCCCGCGTACGTCGGCAGACTTGTGACATGGAGTTGACTGTGACGACGGGGTTTGAGTCCGGCAAAGAACAGTTCCAGAAAGCAGGTAAAACAAAATCAAAAGCCAAAAAATACAATAAACAAGTAAATAACAGGGTGAGAATGTGGTAAAATTTGAAAACGTGGTAAAAAATCACGCTGCCTCGAGGGCTTTTCTGGATTGCTTTAAAAAACACAATCGGTTTTTTAAAACATTATTTGTGTGGTATTTTGAGCTGAAACTTCAAATGCACAGTCTAGGGACATCAGAGATTGCTTGTACATCTTGTAAAACGGGGCATAATAGGTCTCCTTTAACAGACAAGACCTTTATAACTGCATATCTACTGTACTATATACAGTATGGTTGACAACCCGGTAGAAAGGCATTGGTGGACACACAGCCTGACACATGAATACTGACTCCACTGACATTCAATTTGGTGAAACAGTCAAAAATATTATTTGTCTTTCTTTTTATAAAACTCGAAACTTACATTCACTCAGCCGTCAACACACACACACAAAAACCCAAGAAATAACTCTTAGATCTTAACAGATATGACCTTTATCAGTGCCCTTCCTCCCACTTTTGGTCTTAACACTTCAGCCAGTTTGGTTAAATCGGACTCGGCCTGTCAAAGCATTAAAAGAAAGCGAACATAATGCCAGCTCTTATCGTCTCTCATCTCAAGAGGTGAAATGCCAACTCCGAATGCATCACAGGCTAGCTGTAAGCATCAGATGACCCGTCTTCAGATGTCCCTGAACGCTCGCTTCTCCTCACCCACTCAGGATACACTGACTCCAGCTGATCAGAGGACGAGTGTCATTTACGTTTTTCCTGAGATACTTTCCTTTTGATACAGACAAATACACATACAGTTGAAGTCAAAATTATTCACCCTCCTGTGAATTTTTTTTTCCTTTTCAAATATTTCCCAAATGATGTTTAACAGAGCAAGGTATTCACAGTATTTCATATAATATTTTTTCTTCTGGAGAAAGTCGTATTTGTTTTATTTCGGACAGAAAAATGCAGTTTAAAATTTTTTTACAACCATTTTAAAGTCAATATTATTAGCCCCCTTAAGCAATATTTTTTTTAATTGTCTACAGAACAAACCATCATTATACTACAATGACTTGCCTACCCTAACTTAACCTAATTAAGCCTTTAATTTGCACTTTAAGCTGAATACTGGTATCTTAAAAAATATCTAGTAAAATATTCAACCCAGGCTCATTCTGATTACGTAGCCCTATATACAGGGTGATTCAAAAAGAATACCACAACTTTGGAAATCTGTATTTGATCAAAGAAACATGATGGAACCTTGGGTAATTAATCAATGTGTGGAGTACTTTAAGTTTTTTTCAGTAGAAAACAAGTTCATAGATGTTCAATATGACCCCCTCCAGACACTCAAGTGACATCAACCCGAAAGTTGTGGTATTCTTTTTGAATCACCCTGTACATTTCTGGAGTGAGCCAAATATGTCCCAGGAGCAGAAAAAAAGAAAAGCCCTCGTAGCAGCCTGATTTTTACCACGTTTTCAGATTTTACCACATTCTCACCCTGTTATTTACTTGTTTATTTTATTTTTTGGCTTTTGTTTTTGTCTTACCTGCTTTCTGGAATCGTTCTTTGCCAGACTCGAACCCCGTCATCGCGGTCAACTCCCCTCCACGTCACAAGGTAGGCGGCGAGGCACTTGACAAACTGGTAACAGCGAAAAAGCTGTCCACATGGAGGTAAGCAGTTAGCTGGTAAGCATGAAAAGGAACGGCATCATACCGCCCAGTAGCGTTCGTTTTAAAGACGAAATGCAGCCATACGTACCTCTGGCTACATAATTCGCGATCTCCAGAAATGTACTGTATATAGAGCTACGTTTTCAGAATGAGCCTATGTAGAAAATATTATGTACTGTCATCATGGCAAAGATAAAATAAATCACTTATTAGAAATTAGTTATTAAAACTATTATGTTTAGAAATGTGTTGAACAGAAATATTCAGTAGGGCTAATAATTTAACTGTACACACACGCATGCATACCACTTGTGCTTCTTTGAGCGAAACCTCTTATCCACAGGGCCTGCTGCCTCCTGAAGTAGAATCAAAATGCTGTTGTATCACGCTGGTACTTTGTTTATACTCCGTTTCAAAGAGCACAAGGCCCTTCGGAGGCCCAGTGGAAAATCAATGGGCAGAATAATGATGCAGGCTTGGGTTGGCTTGGATCTGTGCTTTGCATTCAGTGTCATCCTGAACACAGATTGGATGCGAGTTCTCACCTGCTTTAGTAATTTCTCTCAGTTCTTACTCTCTACTTTTTCTGTCTGTCCGCGTATATCAACAGGTAATGGCAGAAGTAGGTGAGTTTGTGCACAGCTGCTGTAGGGAGGAGAACGGAAGTTTCAGTGACAGGTTTTATTTATTATTGCGTGTAGTATGTGGAGTGAAAAAGGAACTCATGCTAAAGTTCTGCTGGTTTGAGAGGGGTTTGGATGCAGACTTGATGCAGTTGCAAGCTGAGTGAAAAAGGTCTGGTTGCAGACTTGGTGCAGTTGCAAGGTGAGCTGCATGCAACGCTTTGTTTTTAATGCGCACACCTAACCTCACCCTTAACCCTGCCCCTCACAGTGACGCCACTAGCTCCATTGTGTCTGACATTGCAAATCTGAGATATGCAGTCTCAGCTTGCAAATCCAAGTCTGCATCCAGATACTATTGAGCTGAGCTGCATGCAATGCTTTTAATGTGCATGCCTAACCCTACCCCTAACCCTACCCCTCACAGTGACGTCACTAGCTCCATTGAGTGCATTGTATCTGACATTGCACGTCTGAGATATGCAGTCTCAGCTTGCAAACTTAAATCTGCGTCCAGATACCATTGGGCTGGTTTTGCTAAAAGTGTACAGTATGTCCATTTGATGAAAAAAAAAAAAGAATAAAACTGTGAAGTGACAGTACATTCATATTTGGGTAAAAAATCTTTGGGTTCTTTGAATTCAAATGTGGCCACAAATATGGACAAAACCAACAATTGGGTTAAATTTTTAACTTAACCCAACATTTTTTAATTAACCCAACAGCTGGCTTTGTCCATATTTGAGCCAAAGTTTGATTAAAAGTTCATTCATTCATTCATTCATTCATTTTCATTTCGGCTTAGTCCCTTTATTAATCTGGGGTCACAACAGCGGAATGAACCGCCAACTTATCCAGCATATGTTTTACGCAGCGAATGCCCTTCCAGCTGCAACCCATCTCTGGGAAACATCCATACACACCCATTCACATTCATACACTACGGACAATTTTAGCTTACCCAATTCACCTATACCGCATGTCTTTGGACTTGTGGGGGAAACCGGAGCACCCGGAGGAAACCCACGCCAACACGGGGAGAACATGCAAACTCCACTCAGAAACGCCAACTGACCCAGCCGAGGCTCGAACCAACGACCTTCTTGCTGTGAGGCAAACGTGCTATCCACTGCGTCACCATTCATTTTCCTTCAGCTTAGTCCTTTTATTCATCAGGGGTCACCACAACGGAATGAACCACCAACTTATCCAGCTTATGTTTTACACAGCGGATGCCCTTCCAGCACACATACACTATGGCCAATTTAGTTTATTCACTTCACCTATACCGCATATCTTTGGACTGTGAGAGAAGCCGAAGCACGCAGAGGAAACCCACGTGAAGAACATGCAAACTCCACACAAAAAATGCCAACTGAACCAGTCCGGACTCGAACCAGCGACCTTCTTGCTGTGAGGCAACAGTGCTAACCACTGAGCCACCTTGTTGCCCCATTATTATTATATTAGAGTTTAAAATGTATTTATTCTTATAATAGGAAAAAGTAGTATATTGAAGTACTCAATATCACGTGGCCTTATGAAATAATTTTAATGTGATGATTTGGGGATCAGGAAAAATTTCATCAAATATCAATATTTTATTTTGTAGCTTAATATTTTTGTGGAAAAACATGATACATTTTTTTTTTAGGATTCGTTCATTCACACAAAGCAATAAATAAATAAATTAATTAATTTTGATCAGTTTGATGTGTTCTATATTCAATTAAAACATATATAGTCAAAACTTCGTTCGTGATCCAAAATGAAATCAATCAATCAATCAATCAATCAATCAATCAATCAATCAATCAATCAATCAATCAGAAAAACATGGGTAAACCCTTAATATACTATATACAGAAAACTTCCCATTTTAATAATTTTATATATTTCGAAAAGCAAAATACATGCTTTTGTGAAAATAAAATATCAGTATTTTTAGAGAAATAATTACATTGTCATTCAGTGTAAAAGATGTATTTATGTAAAAGGATCATACTTATTCTGACCTGGATGTAAAACACATACTGTAAATGAATATAAGTGAGCAACATAAATTTTATTACATTTTCAATTATTAAAAACTACTTGATGATTTAAAATGGTCAAACTTAGGATAGTGGTAAAGTGTAAAGTATACATTGAATATTTTAATGTCTTCAAATGATTTTATATTCCAAACAACATGTTTGACATTATTTTGTTTGTTTTTGGTACAGTAAATCAACTTTTATTATACTGAATGATATTTTAGTTGGTGGCGTCTGAAAATCATGGAAAAATTTATATTTTTATAAATAATACGAGCACATGGTGGGCCTCACGGTGGCACAGTGGATAGCACGTTCGCCTCACAGCAAGAAGGTCGCTGGTTCGAGCCTCGGCTGGGTCAGTTGGCGTTTCTGTGTGGAGTTTGCATGTTCTCCCCGTGTTGGAGTGGGTTTCCTCCGGGTGCTCCGGTTTCTCCCACAAGTCCAAAGACATGCGGTACAGGTGAATTGGGTAAGCTAAATTGTCCGTAGTGTATGAGTGTGAATGGGTGTGTATGGATGTTTCCCAGAGATGGGTTGCAGCTGGAAGGGCATCCGCTGCGTAAAAAATATGCTGGATAAGTTGGCGGTTCATTCCACTGTGGCGACCCCAGATCAATAAAGGGACTAAGCCGAAATAAAAAAAATTAATGAATGAACAAGCACATGGGGAATATATTAGGCTTTTGTAAATGTTGTTAGTTACAAATTTTCCACCAAATTTAGAATACATTTAAGCACAATCCAATTAATGTGGTCATCGGCACAAAAAAATCAATAAAATTCAGTTACCAAATGAGACCCATTAAGAAAATGTACAAAAAAAACATGTATTTTGATACAAACACAAATCCAGAATAAACAACTTTTTTGATTCTAATGAGGTGCTTAGTGGTCCATGGGTTTCCCTCCGTGTATAATTATGCTGGAACGGAAATGTACTTACACTTAGGGGAGATAAAAGGATTTGTAAAGCTATGTAAGTACAGAAAAAGGGTGGCGTAAGGGATCAATAATTAATTTACTTTCAGCAGTCATGGGCAATTAGTAGACTTTCCCCCCATTACAGTCTAAAAGTCCACATTACCTTCTTTACCCCCTAATCTGACTGACTATTGTGACAATCACGGATTACCCAACCACTAAATCGATACGGTAGAATACAAACCACTCCACATTTGTGCAATTAAATCACACGGTTCATCTCCTAAATGGTGGAATTACTGGAGTGGCCACACATCAGTTCACTCAAAAATGAAATTTTGCTGTTAATTCACCATCCAAGATGTAGGAGTCTCTTTTTTTCAGCAGAACATTAAAGATTTTTAGCTACTCCTTCCTTGGTGATCCATAACATGCAATATCATCCCTTTGGGAGTCTAAAAATAGGCGAACAAAATTGTTAGGCCTACACGATGGTCATTCATTGTGGTCTTATAAAGTAAAGAAACGTAATATTATTTGCAAAGTTGCAGCTTTAAAGACACTTAAGTGATTTGTAGTGAAATTACCATGCCTTATTTCAGTAAACAAGGGTTTGTTGAGCAATTTTCTCAACAATTCAACAATATCACTCTCCAGCAGAGCTTGTAGACATTTTTAATTTAAAAAATCTATTTAAAAGTCTCATTTTATAGCTGAGCCATCCATAGAACAGTTGGTGAAATTTTGAACATTTTCTAAATGTTTGGAAAAGCTATTTTATGCATTTTTGGACTACGTTTTGTTAAAATTGCAGTATTTTGACCAGCAGGTGTCGCCACCATGGCTTGTAGGGTTTCGAAACAGTGAATCATTTGATTCAGCGAAGCATTTGATTCAGTTGATTCTGTCGTGGTGTAATGTTAACGTATCTGAAAGCATCTTTGCGTCTAATTTTCTCCTTCACAGAATATATGTGTTACTAAGCATTATTTAACTAGGTTTAATAAAAACATAGGCTAGCTGTAGCTGTTGTTAGCAACAACGAAAGGTATGTCGTTCATATGTTTTGCCAATTCCCCTACACACTGAGTATCTATTTTGGCAAATTTAACTTCATCTTATTGTTGTAAATGTTGATGTAAAGATTATTTTACATTAGAAAGATGTTCTTTTAAAAATAAAGGTTCCAAATGGACGTTTTTGCAGGGATGCCCATTTGAAGTAGCTACCATTACCACAGGTATGTTCATTAAATGATGTTTGGCTTAATGTAAAGAGCATTCGGACAATAAAGAATATTTATGATGTCATTTTATTGCAGCATCCAGAATAAGCACATACATGAGCAACATAATCAGAAAACACAGCATGTTTTCAAAGGTAAAGATTTTGTAGGCTTTTACAAGAAGAATTTAATGTAGCCAAGTATTTTAAAGAGACCTTGGCTTTGAATGATGTTGTCCTTGGCATACAACATTTTTGTCTTTTCTGAAATGAAATATTATTCATTATTCATACACAGTATGAAGGTTTCATCAAGAGTGCTGATTTAATACAAAATGCATTAGGAACAAAATATAGTGTTTTCAGCCCTGAATCTGTGTCATCCATTCAGACGCATTTTTGCACATACAAAACACTTTTTTTCTGGTTACGTCTCCCCTTCTGTATGAAAAGCAGTGCAGCTTCGAGCATGTGTGTGCTAGACTAACATCAAATATTGACATTCAGATGCTGTAGTGTCTCTCAGTCAGCCAGGAAGAGATAAAGTCAGAATTCCAGTCACTGTTGAGTCTGAGGACGTGCGGGCATAAAGGATGGATTTATTCTCTAAAAGGTTTAAGGGAAAGTGTAAAGGTATTTGCGGTACAAGATATACAACACAAGGTTATAATAAGCTCCACATAAAGCGCAGCACTGCTCTTGATGTAGGGTTTCTCTCTCTCTCTCTATCTCTCTCTCTCTCTCTCTCTCTCTCTCTCCTTCTTCTCTACACTATACTCAAGCTCCTATGCTGGATGCTGACAGTTGCCTGCGGCATTCAAGAAAACTAAAAAAAAAAAAAAAAGAGGGAGATATTCGGGGGAAACTGACTTCTATTTACAGATATCGCCTTCTCCTACGTGGACCCAGGAGAAGCAGCGGTTCCCTGATCAGAATCCAAATGTTCCGGTCCCCCTCAGACTCGTCAGGGCCCATCAGAGAGACTGAACCCACCCAATCTGCTCTTCGTGTGGTAAGACTGACCTCTGCTGTTTCACAAGTGCATACCTTCATTTTTTTTTAAGATCAAAATCAACCTTTTTTAGCATTTAATGGCAGCTTTCATTATTCATAACAGAGAGTTATTATTTTTTTTGCTTTATTAAGAAGAACCAGCATGGTTTATTATACAACAAAATCACTTCGCATTCCTTAACAAGAAGGGTTTTTATCACTTTTATCTCTGGATGACACTTTATGTTTTTGTCTTAGCTCTCTTTGCATTTATGCCATGTAAACAAATCATTGCACATAATAAATAATAACCAGTAATAAAATAAAAAATAAAATAAAATGTGTACAAGCTATACATTTGCAGACAAGCCATGTATTCATTAGAAAAGTTTCAGATTAATATGTTTGAAATTATCTACAATAAGCCAGATAAAGAAAAAGGTATGCAATAATAATAATATTAATAATAATTCATTCATTTTCCTTCGGCTTAGTCCCTTTATTCATCAGGGGTTGCAACAGTTGAATGAACCGCCAACTTATCCAGCATATGTTTTACGCAGCAGATGCCCTTCCAGCCGCAACCCATCTCTGGGAAACATCCACACACACTCATTCACACACATACAATACGGACAATTTGGCTTACCCAATTCAACTATAGCGCAACTATAATTCAACTTTGGACTGTGGGGGAAACCGGAGCACCCGGAGAAAACCCACGCTAACATGGGGAGAATATGCAAACTCCACAAAGAAATTCCAACTGACCCAGCCGAGGCTCGAACCAGCGACCTTCTTGCTGTGAGGCGATCGTGCTACCCACTGCGCCACCGTGAGGCCCCGTCATGATATATAAAAAGTGTATTTATTATTATTATTATTGCATAACAAGAACAATAGCTTACAAAAATTGAGGAATACAGTACTTACAACTTTCTTTTGTTTTAAAGTGCATCTATAGATGTGTTGGATCTCTTACGTGACACTTGGAGTAGTACGTTTCTAGTGGCCAAATATGGTTATAACTTCCGTGTTTACGACAGTTTGTGATGTGAACCGGTGTTCATTTACGGCAGGCTGTGCAGGCAGGCACATGTGGTTGAGAGTCAACAGCGTGTTGCTCATTCATATTCCAACCATACAACTTTAAAGGTAAATAATTATTTGTACTTTCTCTTCGAGTTTAATAGTAAATTATGTTTATGTGGCATACCTTTTGGTATTATGCGTCCATTGTTTTGCACTGGGAAATATTAGACATGCTAAAAAGCTAACCTCCATGCCTGGTTCAGCATGTTTGATAGCGCTCTAAGTTAGTACAGGTTAGTACCATGAGTTTTATTGAGTTTACTTCAATTACTAGTTATAAGTTATAAGAGTCATTTTGGTATTGCGATAGTTAAAAAAATATGATATATAGATATTCGAATAATATATGCATTAATATATTATCAGCACTCCGTCTTCATCAACTGAAGAACTGGTCATTTTCATTAGGGCATGTTTTTATCAAACGTTTGATCTGATTTTAACTTTAGTTTGCTTTTAGTTTGAGATTAGAATATAGCACTTAATAAAATTGTGGATGTGGATGTTTTCTTGAAATTAGTTTTTGTTTTTGTTTTTTGCATTGAGCCACAAATCTCCACTTCAGTGGCACTTCCACCAAACTTAACAGTTTTATTAATATCTATATTTTTAATATTCGCTATGTTCATAAACCTGAATGCCTGATTATTCCCAAAATCTCCATAGTAAAAAATTGAGCCTTACATCCACATTCATATTTTTCTGCAAGAGATATATGCAAATTAATGTATATTTAATTCAGTAGTGCCAAAAAGTTAGTGTATTTAAAGATAACATTTTGAACACTTCTAATATAAAGAAATTTTGTGTCAGTTGTCTGAGTCAGTTGGAAAATATAGTAATATTGTTTTGCTTATTTTTTAACCTGCAGTGTCTCTGCTTAGCATTCGTATTGCCCTTTAAATCCTGAGATTTGATTTATTGTGTTTTACAGGATCTCCATTATGTCTTTCCGTGGTGGAGGCGGTGGTCGAGGAGGGGGTTTTAACAGAGGTGGTGGTGGTCGTGGAGGCGGTTTTGGTGGTGGTCGTGGAGGTGGATTCGGAGGTGGTCGCGGAGGTGGATTTGGTGGTGGTCGAGGAGGCAGAGGAGGATTTAACAGAAACCAAGACTACGGCCCACCCGAATATGTTGTTGGTAAGGTTTCTTTCTATTTTTTTCTTGTGATGGCTTTATGTGATGTGATGATTTAGATTTCTGCTCATTGTGTTTTTCAGCACTGGGGGAGTTCATGCACCCCTGTGAGGATGAGATTGTCTGTAAATGTGTGACAGAGGAGAACAAAGTCCCATACTTCAATGCTCCTGTATATCTGGAAAACAAAGAACAGATTGGAAAGGTGGATGAGATCTTTGGGCAGCTCCGTGATTTTGTATCCTTAAATGATTTCGCATATGATGTTGGCAGTGCTGTCAGATGACTTCATAGTGGTGTGGAAATGTTCTTTTATAATTATTTCTGTGAAGGCTACTGTGGCTTATTTAGGTTGCGTAGGCTGCAAGATCCCACTTGGAATGGGGTATATGCACACAGACTTTTAATTTTCAATCAGCCAGCTGGTAAACTCTTGTGCCATTACAAAATCACCACGTTTGAGATCTGATTTCTTTAAAAATAAGTGATCTTCACTGCCTGATAGATATATGATATAAAGTGGGTCTCAGACCAGACAAGAAGCACTGCATTAAATTCCATTTTTCCCTGCCATGCCTTTAAAATATGAACAATTATTTTAGTATTTTCAATAGAGTTTCTGTGTTAGCCTGCTGCTACTGACGGTGCTTGCGTTTACACTTTCATCATGTATTTTAATAACATTGCAACATCGATGCTGTAATAGGAACCTTCTGAAAATGAAAATAGTCACATTAACCTTTCACCAGAAGTTTATCGTTGACTGAAAAACACTAGCTGTGCGTATAGCCCATTGCTCTTTTTATAGATGCATGTGTTTTTAAGGCCTCTAAATGTTTAAAATGATCAGAACTGTGCTGATAATGACTTGCAGACAATCTTCTGCATGCGTTCTTATGTAAATAAGTCCTTAACCAATTCCTCAGTATTTTTCAGTAAAACTTTCTGATAATATGAAGGCATCATCATTCAAGAAGTTGCAGAAGGTAAGCTCAGTCTTTTGGATTTTCTTTGTTGTCTGTTTTTTTTTAACATTTGAAGTCTTTTTCTTTTTTTTTTTAAATGTGAGAAGTTGAATTTTTTTTTTTTTTTCCCTTAGTTTTTTTTTTAACAAAAAAATTTTTTTATTGCAATGCATAATTATTACTGTCTCTAGCTACACATTATAGTTTTTTTTTGTCTTTGTTAAAATTTGGAACAGAAATGCTAATAACACTAAGTAACATCAATAAAAAAGGAACATAAAAAGAAAAATCATAAGAAAAAATATTTAATCGTAAGCTAATTTACTACAAGTTTATAAGTGTTATTAAAGCGATAACAATTTAAAAGCAAAATTGTTGCTGGGCCAAATCCTGACTGATAGCAACCCATTCTTTCATAATCACTTTTTGGAGTTTGTCAGAATTAGTGGGTTTTTGTTTGTTCACCCGCCTCTTGAGGATTGACCACAAGTTCTCAATGGGATTAAAATCTGGGGAGTTTCCAGGCCATAGACCGAAAATTTCAACGTTTTGGTCCCCGAACCACTTAGTTATTACTTTTGCCTTATGGCACGGTGCTCCACCGTGCTGGAAAATGCATTGTTCTTCACCAAACTGTTGTTGTGTTGTTGGAAGAAGTTGCTGTTGGAGGTTGTTTTGGTACCATTCTTTATTCATGGCTGTGTTTTGGGGCAAAATTGTGAGTGAGCCCACTCCCTTGGATGAGAAGCAACCGCACACATGAATGGTCTCAGGATGATTTACTGTTGGCATGACACAGGACTGATGGTAGCGCTCACCTTTTTTTCTCCAAAAAACCCTTTTTCCAGATGCCCAAACAATCGGAAAGGGGCTTCATCAGAGAATATGACTTTGCCCCAGTCCTTTTTGCCATACTTTTTGCAGAAAATGTCCCTGATGTTTTTTTTTTTTTTTTTGGAGGGAAGTGCCTTCTTTGCTGCCCTTCTTGACACCAGGCCATCTTCCAAAAGTCTTCGCCCACTGTGCGTGCAGATGCGCTCACACCTGCCTGCTGCCATTCCTGAGCAAGCTCTGCGCTGGTGGCACTCCGATCCCACAGCTGAATCCTCTTTAGGAGACTTGCTGGACTTTCTTGGATGCCCTGAAGCCTTCTTAACAATAGTTGAACCTCTTTCCTTGAAGTTCTTGATGATCCTATAAATTGTTGATTGAGGTGCACTCTTAGTAGCCACAATATCCTTGCCTGTGAAGCAATTTTTATGCAACGCAATGATGGCTGCACGCGTTTCTTTGCAGGTCACCATGGTTAACAATGGAAGAACATTGATTTCAAGCATCACCCTCCTTTTAACATGTCAAGTCTACCATTCTAACCCAATCAGCTTGACATAATGATCTCCAGCCTTTTGCTCACCTGAGTTAACAAGACGATTACTGAAATGATCTCAGAAGGTCCTTTAATGACAGCAATGAAATGCAGTGGAAAGTTTTTTTTCAGGATTAAGTTAATTTTCATGGCAAAGAAGGACTATGCAATTCATCTGATCACTCTTCATAACATTCTGGAGTATATGCCAATATAACTGCTATTATAAAAACTTAAGCACTTTGTTTAAATGTTGCAAAAACTCCACAAATCATGAGTCAATGTGTTTTTTCAAATTCTGGTCAATAAAAATACAGATTCAACATTGCAGATCCTACGATGTGACTATTGCAGATGCGCACATTGCGATATCAATGCTGAAATTATATATTGTGCAGCCCTAAAATACATCATTAAAAAGATTTGCATGTCTCAGTATAGAACTATTCAAAAGTTAGCCATGTTTTATGGTCTACTTGGTAATATATTTTTTAAACACCCCACTGCTTATCAGTGTTATTTCTAATATTAGACAACGATCAGTGGGTGTTCCTTTAGAAATATCCATAATTTAGAAGCAGATATTGCTCCAGAATATCAAAGGAATTCTTACCAGCCTTCAAGCTATTTTAGTGGCTTCCTTTGGCTGTTCTGCCTCTTATCATTGTGATTAACTTCATTATGCAGACTATTTATTTTTATTTTTAATGAGCTTTTCTCTTTCTCTCCTCTTGCATCAGTTCTACATTGACCCCATGAAGCTGCTGCCCCTGCAGAGGTTCCTGCCCAGGCCTCCGGGTGAGAAAGGGCCACCTCGTGGAGGGAGAGGAGGAGGAGGCAGAGGTGGGAGAGGAGGTAAGACTGTGCAATATTTACCATGACTAAAAATGCATCATTCTCAAATACTACATTTCACAGTAGACTCTACAGTGCAAAAACCATTTCAAATTCATTCGGACTATGAACATAAATGAGTTTCTACAAGACAAAAGAGCTTTCCCATTATGGATGGTAGGCCTAAATGTAGACAAAAGAATGTGTTTTTAAATGTATCTGGATTAGTGTAGATGAAATTAAAAGTATTATGTTTCTATCAGGTATTATTTTTCATGTAGTGTGTTAATTAGCTGTTGAAATGTGAAAGATCTGCTAGGCATCGGTGACACTGCATAACAAATGGCGCACTTATGCACTTACAGACTCAACAGCTTAGAATATGTCGTCCCAGTTGGAACACTAATATTATTTTACTTCTCAGAAAATACAAACCGTTTCCCAGATGACGTTTGACGGTTGCCAAATTAGTGAAATAAATGACCAAACTACCAAGTAGTACCAGCCATGAGTATAACTGCATTCACCATCAGGAGGCGGCATAATCACTCTCGTAGGAGAATTTTGCTTTCACAACCCAAAATAAAATAATTCAAAGTCAGAGACCAATAGCTCCGCCCCTTCCACTACATGTGCAAAGCTGCCGCAGTTGAGTGCGTGAAGTGTCCAACATTCCACGCTTATTTCTATCGGTTAATTTAGTGCATCATCTGGGTATTTAAAGTGCACTTGTGTGAATGCACTATTTTTACTTTAAAATGGCATAGAATAGGGCATAAGTATGTGATTTGGGACGCACCTCGAGTCTTTTTGAGTGAACCAAAAAGATTTGTAACAAATTTGCATAATGTGTAAAATTGGTTACATAGTGTAACAAATTTGCATAATGCTGGCCTATGGTCTTCTTTGGCGTCTCACAAACTATGTCTGGTTTGACAGTAGTGCATTTTAGTTTTAAAATGAAAGCGATCCTCGTCCATACGTCCATAATGCTGTTGCCACTACATTTCAGAAAAGATCTTCATATAGAAAAGATCTCCATATACTATGTGAACAAAAGTGCATGTCAGAAGCTAAATGTAACTACAAAAAAAAAAAAAAAAAAATATATATATATATATATATATATATATA
>CAIGQW010055024.1:17154768-17168890 GCA_903798125.1 Danio choprae | reverse complement strand
ATATTTCACATACATACTGCTTTTTTGGGGATGTACCAAAGCAGAGAGCAGTGGAGCGCAACTAGCATGTGTGAAACCATAGAAGTTCATAATAATAACTATTTCAGTCTTTGGATATTTTGCTCGGATACCTGTATACTTATCTATTCATATACTGCACATGCTCATTGGAAAAGCAAAGTCTACAAAAAAAACAACTCACCGACAGGACATTATGTAGTATGCTTGTTTCTGCTGCTTGCAATTCCTACTATGCTGTTGTGGCAACGCTTGTAAAATGCAATGGCAATGCTTTTCAAATCATTCAGTCAATAAATTGTGTTGCTAAACTTAGTATAAGTTAGGTTAAATTTCAAAATTCTTACAAAATGTCTTCATATTTTTAAATAAAATAATAAATAAATATTACAGAACATTTTCTGTGTCAGTTTTTGTGCATTCCATAATTTTCATCCCTACCCCACAATTATTAATTAAAACACAAATTATAATGCCATTCATTATAAACAATCAGTACTTAATTGCATTGTTTAAGTTGTTAGCTAATCCTTTAATTGTTAGCTGTATTCAGAACAGAACATGATAAAAATCAGAAAGTATACACTTGACAATATATTTCTCATCTAATATTGAATGTACAGTTTTAGATAGAAAACAAATTTTGATAGTATTTGTGTTAAACAACATGCATTAAGTGGGAAAAACATGTGCCGGCAAATCTTTACAGTTTTACTAGTATTGATATATTATATCTTATGTACAAATCCTCCACAATTGTTCATATCAGTGTATATAAGAAAGCTTAGAGCTTGAATTCCTCCAAAACTAATGAATAACATTATATGGACACTTGAGCACGTAATTGTATTATGTTAGCATTGTGCTCTGACTTTGAGCAGTCCTAAATTAAATACTGTATTTGCAGGTGGCTTCCGTGGAGGTCGTGGTGCCAACGGTGGAGGTCGTGGAGGATTTGGTGGACGTGGAGGAGGATTTGGTGGACGTGGAGGTGGCGGTGGAGGATTCAGAGGAGGCAGAGGTGGAGGTGGAGGCGGTGGACGTGGATTCAGAGGTAAATCAGCAGATCATCAGAAATTCAAGGTTCATGTAATTTTGACATGGCATTTTCCAGGCCTGAAAACATTTTAGAAAAACTCAAAGATTTGGAAAAGTCATGGAAATTTATTTAACACAGGTCAACACAGGTCATCAGTTCATCAAACTCACCGCTGTTTACTGAGTGTAACCACAGTTTTAAAATTTCAGTATCGATTGGTACCAAATTCCAGTATCATGAAAACATTAATACGTAGACATTACATGAAACAGTAGGTCATAAAAATTTACTTAAAAGTCTTTGAAAAGTCATGGAAGTTTAGTTGTAAAAATGTGAATGAACCCTGGAGATCATCTAAATGAAAATGTTTTTGCTGTCATGTTTGATCAGTTTGAAAGGGTAGTTCACCCAAAAATGAAAATTGCTGATAATATTCTCACCCTCAGGCCATCCAAAGTGTAGAAGACTTTTTTTTTTCTTGACTAGATGAACATGAAGATTTTTTAGCAAAAACTGTGGTCATTGTAGAATTCATAACGTACAATAATTCTTGTGATGATACACTGAGGTTTAATGAAACAAAACAATTGTTCTGTTCAATAAACTAGATAATGAATGATTTATGCACAAACTTGCATGTGAACTAATGGTGTTTACCCCAGATTGTGCAGATGTGCATTGTATTAATCATAAAAATGGAATTTACTTATGCTTATCCTGGATGCTGCAGTCTATATAAAAAAGTAAGATTGCATTTATGTGCACGATCAATCAGTAGGATTCTCTTCAGATTCTCAGCATTAATATGTAAAATGAGGCTTGGCTGTGGTGAACTGTTGTGGATTAAAGGTAATAATGCTATAAATAATGTTCAATTCTTGCATAGTCCAATCATTTTGCTTCGTAAAACCTCAATGTATTTAGTTTTGCTTGCTTTATTTGACAAGGGTGTGTAAATTAACATGAACTTTTGGGTGAAACTATCCCATTAACGCTAAAGGAATGAATCAGCTTATAGGGATAGTTCACCAAAAAATGAGAAATGTTTACTTATTCTCCATCTATTGTTGTTCCAAACCCATCTGAGTTTCTTTCTACCATTGAACAAAGGAAGATATTCTGAAGAATGTTGGAAAAAACAGCCATTGACTTCCATAGTGTTTTATTTTTATTTTTGTTCAAACTATCAATGTCAATAGCTGCTTTTTCCCCCTCCCTTTTGCTTCAGAATATTTTGTTTTGTGTTCAACAAAGAAATTCATAGAACCACTTGAGTTTGAGTATTTATATTTAATCTTTTTTTTTGGTGAAATATTCTTTTAAGAAGCATGGGTGTAATATAACTGAGCTGCTGTCTACTATTTTCATTGAACGTATACATTGCTTTACTAAAAAAAGCACATTTCCTATTGCTCTGCAGGTGGAAGATGATGAATGTCTCGCAGGATGGGATCTGTCCTTTCATTGGCTGATAAGACCTCCATTGAGAAGTCATAAGCAGCAGCGTTTGGGGCCAACCAGAGTCTTTAGACTGCTAATTGACTGCTCTCTTGTACAGCTGAACTTTTACTTCATTTTGTACCATATATGTATTTTCTCAGCAGTGGAATTTTTGTTTTATTTGGTATACTGATAGGGCTAATGTTTTAGGCTAACGTCCGCATGTCTGTGTACAAGAGGATGGGTGTCTCCACAACCTTGACTGGTTGGTTTGCATTGACTTATGTTTTTACATTACGTTGGACAAGTAGTAACTTACACAGCGTCTATGTTATGTGAAGCCAGCGACAGAAATTATAATGTAAAAACTATTCAATTTTGGTTTATGATGGATGTCTACATTTAAAAAATTGGCCATTTTGTTTGTTGAACTCCAATGCCACCATGGACTTAATAAATTCAGTGGTATATTAACATAATTTTGTTTTGGTTTGGTTTTTACTAATTCTGTCTTGATGTTTGTTTAAAGCAAAATAAATTGGGTTTTGAAAACCTCTTCTGAATAAGAGAGATCTATTGTTTCTGTGAAATTAACAGAGACTGTTTCTTTCTAAACAGCAGTGTGTATTATCAACAGCTGGACTGAAGTGTTTAATCATGGTTTTTCCCAGATCTTCAGTGTACAACCAGACAGGATTGGGAGTTTCTTTTGGATTTTCTTGTGGAAACAGTGTTGCCATGGAATTCAGCTAAAAATAACATTTATACAATTTTGAAGCTCCTCCTAATGAATAAAAGAGGGTTGTCTGAATTACTGTGAGACTTTTGACAACATTTCAGGCATTACAGAATGCCATTTTGATGACTATTTTTGCTCATTAATACACTTAACCTCTACCATCTGTAGTTATTCAAGCTTATGATGAAAGGTTAATGACCCTTTACATTTTGTAAAATACACTTGAAATGTCCTGTTTATAGCAATAATGATAATGTGGTGATTTTCCCCTATGAAATTGTATTTTAATGTTTTAACTATGAAGTAATCTATGTGGATAATATTTATATAAATGTTATTTTAAATATATCTTAAAAAAAAAAAAAAGATTTGTCATCTAACACTAACATTGCCTTACTTAGCATTTTAATTTTTCTCAAAAAACAATCTGACCTTACTAATAAACTCTATTTATATATGTATACAGTAGTCAGCATTTGAATGGACCAAACCTGTTTTTCAAAATTGTCCTAATATAAGAATGAGTGTTCAATAGTTTTAGGACAACTTTGATTTAGGACAACTTTTAATAAAAGGTATTTATCCGCTTGTTGATCCACAGTTGAATACGCTATGTAAATACTGCAGTAGACTAAATAAGAATTATAAATTATGTACAACATTGTGTTACTTTGAATATTTCTATTCTCATTTGTACGTCATTTTGGATTCTCAAGCCTGTAATAAAATCATTAAATGAAATCCATATAAATAATTACGCATTTACAGAGAACAGGTATCGGAAGTAGTTTGACAAGCTAGTTCTAGATCGAGAGGGGGGAAAAGCTCGCTCTTTGATTTACTGTCTAACAGTTCAACTGATAATTCGTTGAGCAACAGACCAATGAGATGCAAAAGCACTGCCTTCGATGAGAAAAACAACGGACTTTGTTTAAGCGTAGGCACGTCTTCGTCTCTCATTGGCCGAAGAAAGAGTTCTTGGGTTTGCCACGCCCCTCCTCTTCCTCTCGCGCTGAAAAGAAAAAGCATGGACACAGCTGGGAAAGTAAGTTTGCAGCGAGATTTGCCTTTACCCTCTGAATTAATATAAACAGAGTACATTTGTTCGTGTTCAATGTGCACAATTGTGCTATATTTATGGAAAAACTCGAGCACCAAACGCAGTCCAACCAAAAAACGTAGCAGAATATGTAGCAGCAGTTGTTACTGACAGGAGTGCAAATCCAAGTGCAAATCCGAATATACAAAGATCCTTTGTGCTGCTTTGACCTGTTTCCAGTTGCCCTTGTTTTCTGTATTCAGCTGTGTGACCGTGTACATGCATAAAAGATCAGAAACATGTTCATCTGATCTCTTCATTGTTGCTTTCAACAGCCTTTCACCTTCAGCACCGATATCTTATCGCATGCAAATACAGATTCGCTACATGTTGGACATATTTTGCTATAAACTGCAAAACAACAAAAGTGTGTTTAAGTGTACTGTATCAGAGCATTGGCTTACATAACCTTCATTTTAGATGTAAAATAATTACTACACCATCTCTTTTATAATGTTTGAGAACTAAAAGCTTCGAAATTAATTTTCAGGTGATCAAATGTAAGGCAGCAGTGGCCTGGGAAGCTGGTAAGCCTCTTTCCATTGAGGAGGTGGAGGTTGCTCCACCTAAAGCCCATGAAGTTCGAGTGAAGGTAAACTATTAATCTGAACATTGTACCTCTCGACAAAAGCAATAGGTTATTTGATGTGCGTAGACTGCAGTTTTTAATTAAAAAGCTATACGTTTATTATGATGCTCTATTAAAGTGATAGTTCTCACAAAAAGAAAGCATTACTACTCAACCTCATTCCATTCAAGATGTGGGCAAATTCTTCTTTAGATGGACATAACAGGAGTTTTTTTTAGCTGAAACTGTGGACCTAGGAGATTAAGTCAAATACTACCACCGCTTTAGTCCTAATAGGACTGTGATTGTTTCTTATAGGGACGTTAGGGATTTTCACTTAATTTCATTTACAGAGGGTAGTTGGGATTGAGGTAAAGTTGGTTTTATGTTCGCACGTTCAGACTTTCTCCTTAATAATTTCAATTTCAGAAAAGTATTCTTTGCTAATTTTAAATAATGAAATCATATTAGCGGCCAATGACTATTATAGTGCAACATTGTTCACAGTCAAATAAATAGTGCTAATGTTGTTTCAAAGTCATACTTGCATGTGATTTTAGACCGAATATTCAAAGTGCCATGGTAAACAATATAGGGAGGTTGTTACGAACAAATGTGCAAATATAAAACCAACTTGACCTCAATGTAGTTGGGGACTTTATTTCCATCCAAATCCAGAATGTCTTTTTTTTTTTTTTTTTTTTTTATGGCTCACGACCAGCATAAAAATCTTTGGTCAAATTACCTCGGGTTTTTTGACATACGCCGAAGTCGTGTGGCGATCCTTTTTTTTCGTCCAAATCCACATCTCTAAGTTTCTAGTGGAGTTCAATCCAAAAGTTATTTGTAAATCCTTTTTGGTCACTGAAACACACCATACGGCTGCACGTTATGGGAATTTGCATGAGAAAATCAGCATCTCGTGTATTAAAAATGGATGCTTGGGTTATCTGTTTATTATTGAATAGAATAATTTTTTCAGTCGTGTTTCAGTCTAATTGTCTGTTGTTATGATGATCACAGCATGCCCAAGAACAATGTGAATCTAGTGTTCTAGTTCGATCATGGTTAAAGCTCAGGCTGTGGATTAAAGCTAATAATGTTAGTGATATTCAGTTTCTTGCTAAAACCAATAGTTTTGTTTCATGATCTCAATTTAAGAGCAGTCGAAACGGTTATTAATTCTGTTTGACCTGCATATGTGTTGTTGTTTTTTTTGACTCTCTAAGTGTCATAGCTGTTGACTTGCATTTTATGAATCACCAAGAACCACAGTTTCAGCAAAAACAAAATCATCTTAAATGATCTGCAATAATAAAAAAAGCCACATACAACTTGATTTGTTTTTGATTTGCAATATTTTTTGTGTGAACTATTCCTTTAACTGAACGTCAGGATGTGATTTCCTAATTGCACTGGCTCTGCTAAAGGTGTAACAGACTGGCTTGCAGCTGCAACCTGTCGAGGGCCCATGTTTTATGTCAGCTTTACACTGTGCAGGTGCAGCAAGGGTTGGTTTTGATTCTGCTGTCTCGTCTCAAGCACCGTTATGCAGAATATCTGTGCTATATTAGAATAATTAAGCTGTAAAGTCACTTATAGAGAGAAATGTATTCACAAAGTTTGTAATGTAGTTGGAAGTCTTGAACGTGTTTGTGTGTTTCAGATCCATGCTACAGGTGTGTGTCACACTGATGCATACACTCTCAGTGGAAGTGACCCCGAGGGCTTGTTTCCCGTCATCCTGGGTCACGAGGGGGCAGGCACTGTTGAGAGCGTTGGTGAAGGGGTCACCAAATTCAAACCAGGCATGTCAAAATAGACTCAAATACCCTCATTCGAATGACGCAGAGACAGGTTTGCTAACAGCTTGCTCCAGCGCTAACTCCGTTTTGGTGAACTGAGAAACAGTGAAAATTAGCAATGAAAAGACATTGTGGACAGTGAATTTTTTTTTGTGGTATTTTAAAAATTTGTCAGTGAAAATCAGGGCTGTTCGATTAGGGGAATAATCATCAGTATTTTGGAAATAATTGTATTTATGTAATTAAAAGTAATTAAATATATTTTATATATTAAATTGAAATGTTATTTTTATTTATTTATTTATTTATTTTCTCCTGGAAATAAGGCTGCTGTTACACAAATACATTTAAAAGATCATAAAATTTCACAATTCTTAATACTGAAGTGGCTCAGTGGTTAGCACTTTCACCTCACAGCAAAAAGGTCGCTGCTTCGAGTCTCTGCAGGACCAGTTGGCGTTTCTGTGTGGAGTTTGCATGTTCTCCCCGTGTTCGTGTGGGCTTCCTCCGGATGCTCCAGTTTCCTCCACAGTCCAAAGACATGAGATATTGGTGAATTGAATGAACTGAATTGGCCATAGTGTGCGTGCGTGCGTGCGTGCGCGTGTGTGTGTGTGTGTGTGTGTGTGTGTGTGTGAGAGAGAATGTGAGTGCATGGTTGTTTCCCAGGACTGGGTTGCATCTGGAAGGGCATCTGGTGTGTAGAACATATGACGGAATAGCTGGCGGTTCATTCCGCTTTGACGACCTCTGATAAATTAGAGACTAAGAAGAAATACAATAGAATAAAAATGTACAAATGAAACAAACTGTGCTTTAAGCATTTTTACTGTAAGAATTAAACTTGATTTTTTTCTTATTAAAGCTAAAGTCGAAAGCAGTGATTAATGTTTTTTCATATTCGTTGGAGGCCTAATTCCAAATCGAAATTTAATTTTGATTAATTGCACAGCTCTAATGAAAATTGTTCCAAACAATGCCGGAGCAGAACATTTGTGCATCACAGAGCAGAGTTGTGGTGTTTTTATGAGTGATTAAAAAAATAAAAATAAAAATCACTTTAATCGATTTGTTTGTAAACGGAGTCACATGTTTCGTCTCCAAAATGAATCACATATTTAAACAAAACATTTGAGTAAGTCCATGAGCTATATCAGCTAAGATACCAGTACGAAAACACTCTGTAAAGTATTTTAGTTCTAGCTATTAAAAATAAAAAAAGTATCAAAAACTGATATAGTTTGAATCCCATTACATTTGTAAATCCCATCAGTGTTTTATGTTGTTGTTCTCACACTAATTTGTGCTGTTTATTAAATCTGGCCAATAATGAGTAAAATGAGCGTTTTTGGAAGTAATATAGAAATCCTAAAGCTCTTTTATTGTTTGTATTTTTTTGTGAAGGTGATACTGTTATTCCACTGTATGTGCCTCAATGTGGAGAATGCAAGTTCTGTAAAAATCCTAAAACCAACCTGTGCCAGAAAATCAGGTAATTATGAATGTATACATTCTGATGTGATTTTCTCTTTTATAACAAACAACTCGTAAAAAGTTTGGGATCAGTAAGATTTTTTTTTTCCTTGAATGAAAATAATAGGAATTACATGAAGTATATTACATTTTATAAAAAATAAAAAATAATAATAATAATAAATATATATATATGTGATATATATATATAAGATGCATTTATTTTATTAAAGAGTTTTCAAAACTTTGAGTTTCTTCCTTCTGTCGAACAGAAAAGAAGATATATTCAAAAGAATGTTGTCTACTGGTCAATGGCTACAAGCTTCCAGTGCTCTTCATAATACTGTTATGTTCAACAGAAGTTAGACACCTAAACAGGTTTGAGTAAAGGTTGAATGTTGCAATAGCAAACAAACTGTTATTCATTTTACCAGACAACAATCTTTATCTGGAGAGACTTTAAAATAAATATTTTCTAAAGAGTCCTTCAAAAATGTTATAAGTTTTATCAAAAGAAATTCTTACAAATCAGTTTTGGATTTTTATCTTATATTGTGTATTATTCATTGCTGTTGATTGTTATAAACCACTTTTATTATAGAAAAGTTATGTTTATAAAATGTTATGTCTTTCTTTTGCCATGACATAACCAGAGAAGCTGATATGGGAATGAACTCAACATTTTTTGAAAAACTTTTAATGTTTTGGTGAAATATTCCTTTAAGTGAATGCATTATTTTTAAGCAAAGGAAATTCTTTTAAACAAAATAAAAATAAAAGCTAAAATATTTACTCCAAACATTTGAACAGTAGTGTGTCTTTTTGTCATTACTTACAGACACTCAGTTGTGCTGTAATTTTTCAGGGTGACCCAGGGCCGGGGTCTGATGCCCGATAACACCTCCAGGTTCACCTGCAAAGGAAAGCAGCTCTTCCACTTTATGGGCACCAGCACCTTTTCTGAATACACGGTTGTGGCTGATATCTCTCTGGCCAAAGTAGATGAACACGCTCCTCTGGATAAAGTGTGTCTGCTGGGCTGTGGCATCTCCACTGGATATGGAGCTGCCATCAATACTGCTAAGGTCGAATTCATTTGAATAAGACACTTAAGACACTGCGGGTGAATAGGGTAAAGAAAATAACTTGTTGGTTAGTTAGGATATAATTTTTTCCCCTCTCTTTTATCACATTTGTTTTATTTTTAACTTTATCGCCGTGTGGGCGTGAGTTTCCTATATATATATATATATATATATATATACATATATAGAAGAAAAGGACTAAGCCGAATGAGAATGAATGAATGAATCTAAAGTTAAAGCATAATCATTTGACTTGCTACATAAGTGATGCTACCTATTCAAAACAAAAGATATATGCATAGAGTAGACACTGTAAAATAAAAATGCTAATTATTCTCTAAATGGTTATTAGCATATTTGATTGACCAGTTGATTGATTATATTAAGAATATTTTCTTATTAAAGTTTTTTTTAGTTTTTTTGTTTTTTATACTTATGTTTAGTGCTCAGCATAAATGAGTACACCCCATTTTGAAAATGAAAATTTTTATCCATTTTTTAGTAAATATAGGTAATATGTTTTGGTGTATATAAACACAACAGATTTATTAAACAAATATGTTTATTAAAATAATATTTTTGTCACCGAACATCTTCAGAAATAGAAAGATAATCTAATTTCAAGCAAAATATTGCAAAGAAAATTACAAACTACACAATTTTAATATATATAATTTTTATTTATAATAATAATAATAATAATAATAATAATAATTTTTCCAATCATTTAAATTTGAGTGTACTCATTTTTGGACTGTGATCTTAAGTTTTGTAAATTTTCCAGATTAAAAATAAAAACTCAAATTCTCTAGATTATTCTCATTAATGACTAAACTAATATATATGCACGAATATATTATTGTAAAGCAAGGAAAATGATAAAAAATAATAATAATTTAAAAGATTTGTGAGGGGTGTACTATATATACACACAATTTGAATAAATGTGCTCTACTGAGCATACATTTCTTGCAGAAAAATCTGGAAAAGTCATTTGTTGCACAAAAACGGAACTCGGGTTCAAAAAGTCAATATTTTTTGACACATTCGAATTGAAAGGTTTTTACAGCATGGACTTTGGCAATCTTTTTTAATCACTTAGTAATTCAGAAAGTACTGTATTCAGAAAAAAGAAAAATGCTGTATTTTATTTTCCATGGAATTTAATGTTTTATATAATCAGTAAAACATCCCTCTGTAAACATGAAATGCTTAAATGCGTAGTTCGGATTATTTCTTTACATTAGACAGACAAAAATTAAATAAAGAAATAAACACTTCATGAAAAGCCCAATAGTTTTATCTCATCTTGCATTAATGTGTATTTTCTGCTACCTCAAAATGTGCTCAACAGACTCCTATTCTCCCTGCAGGTTGAAGCAGGCTCTACGTGTGCTGTGTTTGGTCTGGGAGCCGTGGGTCTCGCTGTCATAATGGGCTGCAAGTCCGCCGGCGCCACCAGGATCATCGGCATCGACATCAACCCGGACAAGTTTGAAACTGCCAAGAAGTTCGGAGCCACCGAGTTTGTGAACCCCAAGGACCACAGCAAGCCCATTCAGGAGGTGCTAGTGGAGCTGACAGATGGAGGAGTTGACTATTCCTTTGAATGCATCGGCAATGTTGGCATTATGGTAAGCTGCAGAAATGCCAGCCGTTTAGTTTGGGATAAACGAAAGCCGACTGATTCAGACACCCAGCTGTCTGCTCCTGAACTGCAGATCTCTGCTCAGTTGTAGAAATCGATATTTATATCCAAATATTTGCTGCCATTGTAGCTCAAAATAAGACATGTACTGATTTAAAGGGGACCTAATATGCAAAAAAAAGTGACTCCAGTTGTGTGACTACAGTGTGAGAATATAACCAGCCTTTAATAATAAAAATCAGCCCTATCTATTTTTTAGAATTACACTTCATAAAAAAGCTGTCTTCTGAAACCCATCGATTGAGATTGTGTTGTAAAAGGCATCGGATGGGGAAAGTGCTGCTCATTATTGACCAATCTTTTCCTCATTAGCATAGACAGTCCTGAGTGAGCATAGATGTCTGTAACTCCGCCCTCTTCTAGTTTAAATTGACAAACACCGAAAACAGCATGTTTTTGATCAAAGTTGTCATATCAAAGCATTATAAAAGGTTTTCTGCTGGGTTTTAGCACTGAAATTTAACATAGGCACTCTAGGAACATCAGAGACTTATTTTTCATTTTATAAAATGTGGCATAATATAGACCATTTCAATATTAGACCATAAAATAGACCATTTCAATGTGGCGATGTCATTGGCTCATGAACATTTCCTGCTTGTTACCAAACTATTTCATAACTGTAACAAGAGGCAATTTAATCATATCTTAATGTTAAAATGTCTGCCATATTATTTAGCAATATGTGGACCTTTTTGAATTCTTGGAAGTTATGGAAATTCAAAATGTAATACAGGAAATACATTAGGACCATTGTATTGTTTACATCCCTCAAATGGTCCATAGGTCCCCTTTAAGTGCATGTTTTTTTTTTATATTTCAATTGTATAACTAAAAAAATGAACAATTCTAATAATTTGACTTTAGCTTTGTGCAGATTATGCTGAAACATTACTGTATTAAAAATCAAAAACAGCTGACAGTCTGAATAAAAATGCTATTTCACTGTCTTCCAGCAGGTGGCGCTTATAGAACAGCAGGAAAAATGATGTTTCCTTTTTCTTTATAAATGGTTTATTAAAGCATCCCTCCATCAGTTTAGGATTTAGGATTTCCTTCCAGTTTTTCTAACATCAGGAACACTGAGCTTCTGTCTATTTCCATAAATAAAATAAAATAATACGATAGGATAAAATCAACATGTTATATAAAAGTATTGAAGGACGGCCTAGTGTAGTATGTTAAATATAAATATTTACTCTAGCTACAGAATAAATTATGTATCCTGCTCATGTTTTTTTGACCATCTGAAATATAGTGATGGTAATATATACTATAGTAAAAACTGCCGAAACATAAAAGTTTTATCGTATTGTTTCTATATTTATTGTTCAATACATCACAGAATTGCAGAAGTATAAAATGAAGATTTGTTAACACTGATAATGGAGGATATAATGGAGGGTGTTATTCTGTGCGTTGCCTGAGCTGGGTTTACAGCGTGTCTGTTTGTTCATCTGTGTCGTATCTTGTGCTCTTTCTTCAGGTTCTCTGGCTGCTGTTAACACTGTTTACACCCATTTGAACTATACAGTTATTGCCATGCAGTTTCTATGCAAGTCCAGACAAAGATTGACCAAATATGAAAAAAAGCCAGTTGCTAATAACACATGTAAAGCAAAAGAAAAATGTCTGATATGTGGCCAGTAGTTTGCTAATAATGAGCACAGTGTTTTATTATTATTATTATTATTTTTTATTTTATTACTTATTATTATAATTTTCTTTTTTTTAATTCAGAGAGCTGCTCTTGAGGCTTGTCATAAAGGCTGGGGAACCAGTGTGATCATTGGTGTAGCGGGAGCAGGACAAGAAATCTCCACCCGGCCGTTCCAGCTGGTCACCGGCCGCACATGGAAAGGGACAGCTTTTGGAGGTATGCTTTTATTGTGTTTATTGCTATGCGCTTTAGATTTAGTTTTGTATTTAATTTAGTTTTAGCTCTTTTGCTTTGTTTATAAAAAGTTTTATAATATATTTTAGACTCTGATATTTTAATTCTTATTATTAATATAAAAAAGTAATAATATATTTTTATTTTATTACTCTTGTTTTGTTTGATTTCGATTGTGTTTTATCAAGTATCAAAAGTGTAGTTTTTACTTTTATTCTTTATTATTAAAATGCTATCAAAATAACAATAAAAATGTGTAAATATTTTAAATCACTGTACTTATTTTTGGATTTTGTTACTTGTTTTAGGTTTGATTTTATGTATATTATAAAATTGGGTATTTTATTTTATTATAATTATATACATTCTGTTACACGTTTTAATGTGTTGTTGTATTACATTATTTTTAAATTGTATTCATTGCTATTATATTTTGGATATTATTTGTGCTTTTATTATCCATATATCATTTTAGATATTTTAAAACAATGTATTTTCATTATAATGTATTGATTTTATGTTAATTGCTATTTTTATGACATCACACATTTTTAGTTAGTTTATTTGGATAATGTATATTATAAAATTAAGTGTTGTATTTTTTAAAATTGTAATTATATACATTGTTACACAATTTAATGTTACAATATTACATTAGTTATTTTGTAAATTATATTCAATGCTCTTATATTTTGTGTATTATTTTGTGCTATTATTATTTTTCATTTGTCATTCATATCTTTTAATAAAATATATTTTTATTAAAATCTATGGATTTTAATCACGATTTTATTACTTTGTTTAATCAGACATTTTTAGTTAGTTTATTTTGATTATGTATGTTATATAATAGTGTAGTATTTTATTTTTATTATAATTACACGCATTCTGTTACACATTATAATGTTACAATATTACATTAGTTATTGTTAAATTATATTCATTGCTGTTATATTGTATATTACTTTGTGTTATTATTTATATATCATTTATATATTTTAATAAAATGGGTTTATTTTTATTATAATTACATTCTGTTACACATTTTCATGTTACTATATTGCATTTGTTATTTATTGCTATTATATTTTGTATATTACTATGTGCTATTAATATTATTATTATTATTATCATTATTTATATAACATTTTATATATTTTAATTAAATGTTTTTATTATGTATTGATTTGATTTGTTTATTTTCTTCTATTATTATTATTATTATTATTATTATTATTATTATTATTATTATTA